>JAGFNQ010007373.1:0-12337 GCA_024364735.1 Boesenbergia rotunda | reverse complement strand
CTTCGCTAGGTTTTTTTTCTTCTGGCAGTCCTTCGCCAGTGCCTACATTCCTTCGCTAGGGCTTGTCCTGTCTGGCAGTCCTTCGCCAGTGCCTAGCATTCCTTCGCTAGGGCTTGTCCTGTCTGGCAGTCCTTCGCCAGTGCCTAGCATTCCTTCACTAGGGCTTTTCCTGTACACTCAAGAAACTCGTTAGACAACTATTAACCCTTAACTTTTGAACCTTTTTGCCAATATCAAAACACAGGTTTGACTTGGGTGCATACTGCACCAACACCATTGCATATTTAGCACTACACCCGAGTTCTAGAAATGCAGCAATCCTTGTTGAGACATTACAGTCGAACCCTACAACGCGTTCCTTCGGGGGAATATCCTAGCATTTGCATAATAGTGTAATGGATCCATTCATTTAGTATTTGCCATAGTTTTTTTACCCTAGCTGACAACCTAACGCAACCCTCCTCATTTATTCGGGTTTGGAATCGATCATGACTAGGTCATCACAGGCATAATTAAAAGGGCAACCTAGTGTATGAAGCTCTCACCATGCAAGAGGTTCAGGGAAGCTCTATTGTACGCAACCTTACCCTACTTTATAAGAGGTTATTTTCAAGACTCGAACCTATGACCGTTTAGGTCACAAGGCAACAACTTTACCATTGTACAAGGTTTCCCTTCAATTTGAAATTTTGTGTGCTTAATATTATAATAAAATCCCAAAAACTCTGAAAGCAAAAAACCTTAAATGTGCACTGCGCAAGCTAAAATACTAATTAATTTTAAAAAAAAAGAAAATAGAAAAAATTTACATTGCGCGCAGTCGCACACAAGCGCGGAAAGTAAGGATCTCATTATTGTTGGTGCAGACAGCACCCAAGTCGAACCTTGGTTTTGATAATGGCAAAGGATTCAAAAGTTAAAATGTTATGTTTATCTAACATGTTACTTAAGTGTGCAGATTGAAATCCTAGCGAAGGACTGCTAGGCACTAGGCGAAGAACTGCTTGGTACAGAAGACCTGGCGAAGGATTGCTGGGCACCAGGCGAAGGATTGTTTGGTACTGAAGACCTGGCGAAGGACTGCTAGGCACCTGGCGAAGGACTGCTGGGCAAAAGTCCAACCGAAGGAGCCGGTTGGCAACAGGTAAATTCTCCCGAGAGGAGTAGGTGAGGACGCGTTCCCCGTCGAGGGAACAGTAGGCATCGATTCGACCTAGGATTCCATTTTGGAGACCCAAAGTCAGAACCAAGACAGCTACGGCTGTAAAATTCACTAACATGCTTGCTTTGTTTTGTTTGGTACTAACCCTGGATGCAGGACCAAAGGAACGAGTTTCTGCAGCTCAGAACGCCCAAAAGAGAGGGGCAGCAGCTGGGTTGGGCGCCCGGGAGGTCTCGGGCCCCCTAAGTCAAAGACAAACAAGAGTTGAGCAAGAAAATGCTTCGGAGCTCACTAGGACAGGTGCCCCCAAGCTCCCGGGCGCCCCCGTGCTCCCGGGTGCCCCGGATGCCTCGGGCGCCCTGGGTCCAAGCCAACGAAGCAGATAGAGTTCAAGTCAGCGAGAAGCCAACAGACTGAGTTAACCCGAGCGCCCCTGCTTCTCGGGCGCCCCCGTCAAACCTCGAGCCCGATCCTGGAGGGATAAAGGCTGATCGAGAGGTTTACGGATCAAGCGACATGTGGAGGGCGCCCCCAGCGTCCCGGGCGCCCCCAGGTGCACTATATAAGGGGCTCGACCCCCAAGTCTTCGAAACACATTCTTCCAACGCCAATACGCTCTTCGACTCAAGCGCTCTGCTCCGGAAACCTCTCATCTCCATATTCAAGCATCGACGACAACCCTCTGCTCCGAAGTACGATCCACACCGGGCGTCGGTAATGAAGAGTTTAATTTTTAGTTTACTGTACTACAACTGTAATATTTTTCTGTAAACATTTACGCACATATAGAATTGCCCGCAGTAAACGGTCAACGACCGTGGGCCTTGGAGTAGGAGTCGACCGCGACTCTGAACCAAGTAAAATCGCATGTGTTCTTGTACCTTGTTTGCAATTCCGCTGCGTATTCTCTTATCCTCGAATCCGAAAAGTTTTTTAACGATATTCACCCCCCCTCTATCGTATTCTCTCGATCCAACAAGTGGTATCAGAGCGAGGAAGCTCAAATTTGGTGCAACCACCAATTTGAGAATTTTTCGAATTTTCTTCGAATTGTTTTTATTTCTTTTATCGAAATTTTATCGTAAATTGAGGTTGGTGCAACACCACTCGATAATTGTTTTCTCTTTTTCCCGCACTACTAATCCAAGACCAAGTCTTGGGACATTTTCTCCTTTTCTCTCTCCTTTCAGTAAATTCTAAATGGCTATGCAAGAGGGCTTCAGCACCGCCAGACCACCGCTCTTCAGTGGGGAGGATTTCTCCTACGGGAAGAGTAGGATGGAAGTCTACCTGAAAACTCAGGTGGACATGTGGATAATAATCCAGCCTGGACTGGAAATTTCGAAGAATGCTGATGGAGTATAACAATCCTACACTGAATGGGACGTGTCACTCAAAAACAAAATTGAAGCCGATGCCAAAGCAACTCAAACACATCAATGCGGCCTAACCAAGGAAGAGCTGAACCGGGTGGGTCCATTCAACAGCGCAAAGAAACTCTGGGGTAAGCTAATTGAATTACACGAAGGAACCTCCGACACCCGAATCAGCAAGAGGGACCTACTACTGAACAAGCTGTATACCATCAAGATGAACAACAGCGAATCTGTAGCTCAGCTCCACGCTAGAATTCAGGAGCTGATGAACGGTCTACACACCATCGATCACAAGGTAGAGAATCGTGACCTGATCAGGTATGCTCTTAATGCCTTCCCTAGAAATACTTTGTGGGCATCCATGGTAGATGCGTACAAAGTTTCAAGAAATCTTTCTAAAATCAAGTTAGATGAACTATTTTCTAAATTAGAATTGCATGAGCAGACTAACTGCACCCTGGCCGAGAAAGGCATTGCGTTTGTTGCAGGTAAAGCTGGAATGATGTCCAAGAAGAAATCTCAACCTACACCCGAGTCTGATTCAGACTCAGACTCAGTAGAAAGCGAAGGAGATCGACCTAAGCTGGTTCGGCTAGCTCGGGACTACTACAAAGAACTAAAAACTCAAACCAACAGAAGGAAAGCCAGCCGAAGAAAGGAAGAACCAGCTGAACCTTCAAATGAGAAGAACAAACCAAATGTGACCTGTTACGAATGCAAAAAGAAGGGTCACTATAAGACAGAGTGCCCTAAGACAGAATGCACTTCAGGCAACATGGGACAAATCCTCCTCCGAAGAAGAAGAAGAGGTCCCACAGTCAAACCTGCTCGCACTAACCGTCTCAGAAGAAATCGAGACCGAGTCAGAATCGGAACTGAATGACGGCAAACTCACGCTTTCAGAGGATGGCGAAATCACTATAAGTGGTTTTTCTAGAAATCAGTTAAATGAATTAATTGCCTATCTTTCTCGAGACTTGGCGAAAGCCAAACTCCGAGTCGAATCTCTCCGACAAGAAGTAAAAATCCTGAAAGAGGGAGCTGACTCTGGATCCTTAACTGAGAAGGTTCAAGAAGGAACCTCTACTCAAGTTGAAAAACTTGAGAAAGAGAATTCCTCCTTGAAAACTCAAGTCAAGGACCTCAAAATAGCCTTAGAACGATTCACTTCTGGTTCCAAGGGTCTTGACATGATCCTTGGAAAATAGAAGTCGGTTCTAAATCGATCCGGATTAGGCTATAGAACCAAGTCTAGACAAAGATCATACTATGCTGTACTGAACCAGTCTAGACCTAAACTTCAGGCATGTGTACCCAAACTGTGCCTGAATAAACAAACTAGATCAAATCAGCATTGGATCCCCAAGGACAAGATTCACATCTTGCCAAACCATTATCGTGGCTTTAGTCCAGGGGGAGTTAAATTAAAAACAATATTCATAGTTAGCTAAATTTCTATTCTTGTTTTTAAATTACATGATTGCTTGTTTATTTAATTTCTGCAATTTACCATGCTTAGACTTAGGACTGGTTAGTTTAAGGACTGAACCAATTTAACTGAAATTTGAACAACATAGTATTGTGTGGCGGTGATATGATAGTACGTTAGGGAAGCCTCTTCTAATAAGGTCAAGTATACTCTACTTGGTCTCTTTAGACTGGTGAAACTAGCCGAAGCTACCGATCCAAGACCCAAACTCGTTAGACCAGAATTTTACAAAAAGTAATTTTGAAAATGAAATTTCATTAAAAAGCTTTGTCAAGGAAAGGGTTGATGATCCAATAAGGCTACGGCCAAAGAAGGCCTAGTGTCTCGCCAAGACCTGGAAGCCAATTTTTGAAATTCAAATTCAAATTATTCTTTGTCAAATTCGAGCCTAACATAACTTTTCAGTTAATTGTAGATTCAAGCATTTTTTTAAAATAAATTCAAAACAATTGTTTTCAAAATAAATCATGATTTTTCAAAAAAAAAATTTAAAACCTGTCTCACAATACCTATAAGGCTAACGTGATTGATAACCCTAGATTTGGGTGATACAGACTAGGCTGTGAAAATCAATTTAGGCTATTCCTGAATCTAATTGGATCCAAATCAACAAAACTCTTTATGTGTAGGAACATAAAGATTTGGACCAATGGATGTTGGATAGCGGGTGCTCCAGACACATGACTGGAGATAAATTGAAATACACCAAACTCAAGTTCAAGAACCTAGGCTCAGTAGCATTTGGCAACAATGCTACACTCAAGGTGATTGGGTCAGGTAACATTGAACCTATATCTAACTTTGTTATTAAAAAGGTTCTCTTGGTAGTTACCTTTACCAACTCTAACTGCCTGATTAGAAACTTGCAAGACATAGAAATCATGCTTAAGGGCACTAGGAAAAATAATGTTTATGTTGGATCGAGAGAACCGATAGAGGGGGTGAATATCGGAAAACATTCGGATTTAACAATAGAGAAATTGCACAGCGGAAAATAAAACGCAACACACGCAAACACAATTATTTTTACTTGGTTCGGAGCCTAGGTCGACTCCTACTCCAAGGCCCACGATCGTTGATCGTTTACTTTGGGCAATTCTATATGTGGCGCAAAAGCAGTTTACAAATATTGATTACAGAATAAGTGCAGTAAATTAAAAATCAACTCTTCTTTATCGACGTCCGGAGTAGATGGTATTTTCAGAGCGGGAGGACGTCGTCGGCGCTTAAGTCTCGTGTCGGGAGGTTTCTGAAGCAGAGCGCAGGAGTAGAAGAGCGTCGAAGCGTTGAATGAATTGTTGCCTTGAAGCTTGGGGTCGAGGGCCCTTTTATAGGGCCTGGGGGCGCCCGGGACGTCGGGGGCGCCCCCCCCCCCACGTGTCATCCAATCCGCCTCGGTCTCGGTCAGCTTCTGATCCCTTTACCTTCGGGATCAGCTTTGACCAGGGGGCCCAGAGCGCTCGGGGCGCCCGTATTGACCGGGTCAAACTTCCATCCGTTGGCTTCGAGGGGAGTTGCTTCGGTAGTTGGCGCTAGGGGCGCCCGGGATGCTGGGGGCGCCCGGGAGTAGCGGGGGCGCCCGGGAGCACGGGGGCGCCCCGCCCAGTAGCTGTTCGAAGCCCTCCTTACTTACATTGTTTTGTATGCACCTTGGGGGCGCCCGGGACACTCCGGGCACCCTACTTAGCCACTGCCTCACTCCTTTGAGGATCTCTGAGCTGCAGACACTCATTTTGTAACGACCCCAGCCCCTCAGCCCCTTTGGCGGCCAAATCTCAATTTGGAGGCCCCCCGGCGGCCAAATCTCTATTTGGCGGCCCCTTTGGCGACCTCGGCCGTGCCGTTACTCACAAGAACTTCCCACCCCTGGCTAGTGGATTTTTTGTCTTCCCCAGGATTCGAACTCTAGACCTCCAGGCTAAGTACTAAAGATTATGAATCCTGGTACCAATTGAGCTACAGCTCAATTGGTACCAGGATTCATAATCTTTAGTACTTAGCCTGGAGGTCTAGAGTTCGAATCCTGGGGAAGGCAAAAAATCCACTGGCCAGGGGTGAGAAGTTCTTGTGAGTAACGGCACGGCCGAGGTCGCCAAAGGGGCTGCCAAATAGAGATTTGGCCGCCGGGGGGCCGCCAAATTGAGATTTGGCCGCCAAAAGGGCTGAGGGGCCGGGGTCGTTACAATAAAAAGGCGCCTTTTTATTATAACGGCCCCGCCTCTATGGTCCCCGCAGGTAACCCTCTAGGTCGGCGACCCTACGATCAGCATAACTCTTCTGACGATCCTGTGCTGCTTATAACCTCTGTCTGATAGTCCGTACTAACTCTGCCTCGTGCTGAACTCTCTGAGGTCCTAGCAGCTGAGTCATCGCCCTTCATCCCAAATGGTTAGTGGCTTGGTGTTTGTTGGTGAGGACGTGGGTTCGATCCTTCTTGGCACCAAAATTATTTTTATGTAGCGATCTCGGCCTCTATGGTCCCCGCAGGCAACCCTCTAGGCCCGAGACCCTACGGGTCTTCCCACCCCTGGCCAGTGGATTTTTGCCTTTCCCAGGATTCGAACTCTAGACCTCCAGGCCAAGTACTAAAGTTCCTCAATCCTGGTACCAATTGAGCTATAGCTCAATTGGTACCAGGATTCAGGAACTTTAGTACTTGGCCTGGAGGTCTAAAGTTCGAATCCTGGGAAAGGCAAAAATCCACTGGCTAGGGGTGGGAAGACCCGTAGGGTCTCGGGCCTAGAGGGTTGCCTGCGGGGACCATAGAGGCCGAGATCGCTACACGTTCCTTTGGTCCTGCATCCAGGGTTAGTCCAAAACAACATAAAATAATAATGTGTTAGTTTATACAGTCTTAGCTGTCTTGGTTCTGACTTTGGGTCTCCAAATGGAAGCCTAAGTCGAACCGACGCCTACAGTTCCCTCGACGGGGAACGCGCCTTCACCTACTCCTCTCAGGAGAATTTACCTGATGCCAACCGTTCCTCTGGTTGGACTTTTGCCTGGCGGTCCTTTGCCAGGTCTTGGATACCGAGCTGTCCTTCGCTCAGTGCCTAGCATTCGTTCGCTAGGGTTTCAGTCCCAAGCTGTCATTCGCCTGGCGCCTAGCAATCCTTCGCTAGGGCTTTTCACCCTGGCATTCCTTCGCCAGTGCCTAGCAGTCCTTCGCTAGGACTTTTTACCCTGTACACTAGAGTGACATATTAGATAACAAGTAAGACTTAACTTTTGAACCCTGTTGCCATTATCAAAACCCAGGTTTGACTTTGGTGCTTTCTATACTAACAATCTCCCCCTTTTTGATTTATGGCAACCCTAGTTCAAAAAGTTAAGTTTAATCAAAGCATGTAAAAACATTTTGTTCCCTCCCCCTGGAAGGACTCTCCCCCTAGATTTTTCAAAAATTCGTGGGGTTCGTAAGTTTAAGAAAAAATTTTTAGAGTTATTTTCAACAGAAGGCTTTTGTATTTTCAAAGATGATTTTTGTACTTTTGATGATTTAGGTTTAGGTACTTGGAAATCTTTTGACAACTTAATTTTTAAAGGTACATAGAAGAGTTTTTGGAAGCATGAGTTTAGAGTACTTAAAAAAATTTGAGGCCTTAAGTTTTAAAGTACTCAAAAGTTTTTGAAAGCTTTAACTTAGTAAGATTTAAAAAGAACTTAAGTACTTAGAAATTTTGAAAAGCTTAAGTACTTAGTATGATTTTTGAAAAGCATAATTACTTAAAAAATTTTAAAAGCTTAAGTACTTAGAAAATTTTTGAAAAGCTTAAGTACTTAGAAAATTTTTAAAAGCTTAAGTACTTAGAAAATTTTTGAAAAGCTTAAGTACTTAGAAAATTTTTGAAAACATAAATAGAGTTTTTAAAGAAATTTTGAGCTAGAAAATTTTAAACTCTCTCCTTTCTATCTCTCCCCCTTTGCCATATATCAAAAAACAGATAAATACAACAGAAATTAAACTGCATAAATTTCATAAAGGAAAATATTTACATGATTTTGCTGTACTAAACCAATTCATGATAAGACTTAAATCAAATCAGTTAATTTTCTCTTGTAGGGACCTGTCTAACCCATTTAGCTACTTACTAACTGTTATAAATAGTAATTTTTGCTAGGGTTAGTCAAGTTAAGTGTTTCTGTTCAAGTTAGTGTTTCTAAACTTGACACTTAACTTGATTGCTGTGTTAGTTGTATTTAGTGCCCCAATTACTGCAGATGCACTAACTTAAAGCATCTTGAATTAAGGCAAAGACCTAAGCATCTCAACCCTTTCTAGGTTATCAATCAAAAGTACCCTAAGGTGCTTGTGAGATGCTGGCTTCTAAATCTATAGGTGCATGCAGTTCTAGGGTTAGGGCCTAGGCTAAGTCCATTTGCGAAACAACCCTAGTTTTGAAAGGGGGTAGTTTTGAAATAAAACTAAAAAAATCTTTAAAACTGATTTTGAAATTAAATAAAATAGTTTTTCAAATTCTTTTAGAGACTGATCAAGTAAAATAGTAAAAAGGAGTTAACCTATTCTACAGAACACAATCCTAACTGCCTATCAAATAGAACAAGTACTCATTTTCATAAGTCAGCTAGTCAAATAGAACAAAACAAGTACTCAAAATTCAACACAGTCATACAAGTCAGGCATAAGTCAACCCTACTGAGTAGGGGCAGTCAAATAGGTACTGGTACAATGCTAAGCAAATCTAGGACGAGGGACCGGGATGATCAGAGGAGCCTGGCTGCCAGGATCGAAATAGGGTCATCATCTCGTGATACTGTGCATCTCTGGCCTCCCTGTCAGCTCTATACTGTGCCTCTCTGGCCTCCCTCTCAGCTCTAAGGGTGCTCATATACTGGGTGTAGTAGCCCAGATTTGTCTCCATGTTCTCGGCATGATTGGCCTCCACTTCTTCTCGGAGGCTCTGAACATGTGTCTCCAGCTATGCCACTCGATCGTAGAGTGTCGGTGGAGCGGGCTCGTCTATGTGCGCTCGGGCTACTGCCGCTATATCTCCGACGTCAACGTCTAACTCCTCGTCTGAGTCTATCGGAGCCCCGGCCTGTTGTCGTCTCCAACTCAGAACCCCGGTGGCCGATACCTCTAGACCCGCTAACGAGAAGTTCCTAAATCCTATTTCATCAAAGTCGGTCATAGCGGTTATTTCACCCATGGTTATGTCACGACCGTGGTGATGAAGGAGAGAGGTGATGATGTGGCAGAATGGAGTGCGCACTCGTCCCTGAGTCGTAACACTGGACGCATGCAGAATAGTATGAAGCATGTGTAGTCCAATGTCTATGTCAAGGTGATGGACTAGGGCATACAGAAGGAAGGCATGAAAGGGTCGCATGGTCCCAAGATCTCTAGTGGAGAGTGGTAAGATACAGCGGACCAGGACTCTGTACAAGGCATAGTTCTGTGCCTGAAGTTCAACGGCTTAGAATCGTCTATTTGCGGGGAGTGCTTCCCTATAGAAATAGGAGTGGATGGTGTCTAAGGTAATGTGAGAGTAGGGAGGATCAAATGGAGGATTCCTAGGTGGATAGCAGCAAAATGTGGACTGAGAGGATCGTAGTCCAAGGAATCAGTTCAGCAAAGTAGGGGTGATAGACAGAGGTATCCCTTGAACAGTAGTGTGAAACATGAGATTATCTTGTCGAACTATGTTATTGTAGAATTCTGCACATAAGGATTCATTAATGGTATGAGTGCAGAAGACAAGATTATCTAATTGATAGAAGTTAATAATATTCATGGTTAAGGGGCATGATTGAGTAAAGAAGTGTCTATTAAGATAGCTTGTTTTAATAGGCTTGTAAATGGTTTGTGCAAACTTATTACATAATTCTAGAGTAGGGAATCTAGGGTCGGGACTCGGTTCGGCACCGGGGTTCACTTGGGCTTGGTTTGCTCGTCATTTTCTAAGTTAAGAGGTATAAGACGAGAGTAATTCTAAGTGTATTAAAGAATTTAAAAAATAATTGTAAATGCATAAGATAAATCATACCGGGGAGGCATGGTGAGATTTGGGAAGAACTAGTGTCACTTGATCTTCTTGGAAGGAAGGAAGTGAGGAAGGAAGTTGGTTTTTGGTGTGGGAAGAGGAGGAGGTTCGGATGCCCTTATATAGGCATTCAATGGGGGCGCCCAGGAGCTCCCGGGCGCCCGGGTCAGTGGTCTCTGCCTTTGGCAGAGACTGCAGCTGGATGAGGGCGCTCGGAGTGCTCCGGGCGCCCGCGTCAGGACGTGTTTGCAGCTTTTGCTACATTGGCTGTGATGGGGCGCCCGCGTGGTTCCGGGCGCCCTGGTCAAGGGTCCGACTCAACTTTTCACCTCGAGAGAGGGAAAAGGCATGGTGGGGGCGCCCGCGAGGTTCCGGGCGCCCGGGTTTGTATGGGAATAGACAAATTTTATGTCTCGTCATCGTTTGACCAAGGTTTAATCGGTTTGACCATAGTTTGAATTGATTTGACTGCTTTGACTGTGGTTTGACAATGTTGACCCTGGTTTGACTGTGTTGACCATGGTTTGACAGTGTTGACCATGTTGACCATGGTTTGACCGTGATCTGAACCACAGGATTTAACTCATAATTCAGGCTTTAAAGAATTTACAATTGAGTTTTAATTCTACTGTCTCACCCAAGTCTAAGGTTTTCAATCACGTTAGCCTTATAGGTTTCGTGAGACAGGTTTTGATAAGTAAAATTGTTTTGAAAAATTATTATTTATTATGAAAAACCTTAATTGATTTTTGAAAACATTTAAATTTATTTTGAAAGGACATGTTTGAATCTATATTAACTGAAAGTTGTGTTAGATTTGAATTTGACAAAAATTAATTTGAATTTGAAATTCAAAAATTGGCTTCCAAGTCTTGGCGAGGCACTAGGCCTTCTTTGGCCGTAGCCTTATTGGATCATCAACCCTTTCCTTGACAAAGCCGTTCAATGAAATTTCATTTTCAAAATTAATCTTTGAAAAAGTTCTGGTCTAACTAGTTTGGATTTTGGATCGGTAGCTTCGGCTAGTTTCACCAGTCTAAAGAGACCAAGTGAACTTGATCTTATTAGAATTGGTTTCCCTAACGTACTATCATCTCACCTCCACCCAATACTATATTTTCAAATTGTTAGTGAGAGCCCTAGAGCCAATCATATGATGATTACTTTTTGGACTCATTGTATCATATTCTTGTATATATTTCTTATATATAAAGGCATTTCTTATGGTTATTGTACTTATGTGTATCAGTGCCAAATAACTTAGTATAATAACGTCCTTGAGTAGAAGGTTCTTATCTATATCAATCGATTACTTGAATCGATAGTGAGATGATATAGAGAACACTACTCTTAATTATTCCTAGTCAAGTATTAACATTCAGGGACAATGTTAATGCATAGAGACTAGCATGTAGGTCAACATGATGACTTGATCTCACAAGTCATGGATATGAGATATCAAGTTGACACATGGGTATGCATTGGAGAATGTATACTGAATGACCCACCATGAGAAAGTATCATGGATCGTTATATGAGTGTCATATACTTTCTCATGTGACTATTAGTATGACTATTAGTCCTTAGACCTGAAGTCACCATAGTTCCCTACATAAGGAGTTATGTACTTTGGTTTCGTCAAACGTCACCCGTAACTGGGTGGACTATAAAGGCGATTACTGGGTATGTAACAAATTATGCGGAGGGATGTGAGTGATGTAGATGGGATCTATCCCTCCTATATGACAGGAGAGATATCATAGTCTTGATAGAGTGAGATCACTAAGTGCATGGCCATGCCCAAATAAGGCAATATGAGATATTGAACTTATTTGATTATAGTGAGTCTACTTGGAGTTCAAGACACCTAGATTGATTGGAGGATGACACGGTCTATGCCTCATGAAAGATCGATCTAGATATCGAGGATAGAAGGACGTTGTCACATATTGTGATGGTCACAATTATTAGTCACATTGGTGATGTTGGATCTCAACATTCTTGTAACTTGGATAGCAATGATGTGTTGCTAGATACCGCTCATTGCTTATGTTTCTAAGAGGTTATTGAAGCACCTATGCCAAAGAACGTTTACAAGAAACTATAGGGGCCACACGCAAAGAACAAGTTAGATGGAGAAAAATGGAGTCAAGTTTGACTTGGCTAAATATGGAAAGTCCATAAAAGCAAGTTTTGACTTGACCCAAACCCAAATCAAGTTTGACTTGACTTGGTTCCACTTCAAGTTAGACTTGACATGGGAGAAGAAATGGAGTCAAGTTGACTTGCTAAATATGGAAAGTCC
>JAGFNQ010007372.1:586876-782929 GCA_024364735.1 Boesenbergia rotunda | reverse complement strand
AGCTTTCTTACTTGAAGACGGCAAGGTGATGCTGATGTGTGTGTGATGCTGGAGAATGGGACCTGCTCTGATACCACCTGTAGCGACCCGCCTTCTACTGTCTTTAGACGGATCGTTACTTTCTCTATACTTCTCTACTTTTGATATATGATAAAAATGCGGAAATCTTTTTTTTTCTTTTTCTAAATTCATCTATCAATCATATCCTAACTTAGACAATCATGCATAACAACATATCACATTTATTATCTCAAAAACTCACAATATGGCACACTTGTTGCTTGCCTCGCCCAACTCATACAGCAGGTATCAGTCGACTGATACTGCATCAGTCGACTGATAGCCTGTAGTTTGAAGCTTCAGGTTTCGGCAGCTACTTCAACTCTCCACCATTCCTTCAATTTCGAGCCAAATCAAACTACGACATCATTTCTATACACCATATCAGTTTCCTAAACGATTTAGCCATTCAAACAAATTCATAAACTTGAATTTAGGACTTTTATGGAAGAAAACAAACTACAAAAGTTATATGAACTTTATCACTAAGGTTTGTACCAATCTTTGCTTCTAACCATGTAAAACTCATCATGCAAGATTCTATAACATTGCTAAAGCATTATGGAATGAGAAAGCAACTCTTCTAAACATACTTGAGTAGTAAAACTTGATTCGGAAGGAAAATTGATACTATCTTGGCACAAACATCTTTTTCTCTAACAAAGTATCAATATTTCTAACTACTCACTTTTCTACTTATCCAATGCAATCATAAAAGTATATAAGCTAAATGAAATGACATGGAATCTTTACTCTAAGCAATTGAGCATGTAAAACTATCCAAAACTCAAATACTCTATAATCTCCATAAGCAAGAACTTGAAATTTGAATAAACTTAAACATTGCAATTCAAATAACTAAATAGTCTCGTCTCAAAGATCTCTCCATAATCAGCCACCACACACACTTTGCTCAGCACCGCCTCGTCGCCTTCCTTCAGAATTGCCTGCCTTTACCTTTATCTGCAATAAGAGGAAATGCATCTATAAGCAAAAAGCTTAGTAAGTACTATCTAGCTCACAAAAACTCGAAATATGCAAACTTGCTTCTAGATCAAACTGAACATCATATGAGATACTAATATGCTTGAAAGAAAACTAATAACATGTATAACTCAAAACATGCATACTCAAGCAATAATAAATCTCATTTTACTTTTCTTGGCTCAACTTGAAACTTTAGCTATTCTTTAACTTTTGAAAACTTTCTTAAACTTTCGAAAACTTTGCTAAAGCATATACTTGAAAATAATAATCACTTGGATCCACTGAAGACGTAAGTACCATCTCATGCGCGTTCCCTAAAAGGTTGGGGTAGCGAGCCACCAATCCTAATAGAGCAGACCTTGGTCTACCAGGGCCAAGACCTTGGAATTGGACACCTGGATTTCTTTAACGACGCCCTTGGACGCCGGGTACTGGCCTTATAAAATAAAATAGCTTTTCTTTCTTTTCTTTCTTATCTGTAAATGCCTTGGCATTTTCTGGAGCACCTTGCGTGCTAAAATCCCTAAGTCTTGACTTTTGGGGATTTTCTTAAGGCCTTGGCCTTTTCTTTTCTTATCTTTATCTTCTTTTCTTTTTCTCATAACTTTCTTGGCCCTAAACTCACATAGGGTGCTTATCAAACATATACAAGCATATAAGAACTAAGATCACATGCAAAAACTAAAGCAAAAAGGAAAAATTCTCTTTTAAGGACTTTTAAAGGAAATTCTCGCGGTAAAACCGCCTCTTACTGCAGGTGAGCAGTACTTACATTGATATCTTGGACTTACAACCAAGATTGAGGTCTAGAACTCGGGAGAAACTCGAGATCTCGAAGAATTCTTCACGTCTACGCGTTCCTCTCGTCGCGGGGATCTCGAATATAGTATTATCTCTTGGAGAAAGGGTCTCGGCCGGCCCTCTTGGCTTGGTGTTGGTGTCGCCCAAGAGAGGAGAGGGAGAGGAGGGGTCGGCGCAGGTTAGGGGAAGGAGAGGGTTTGAGAGAAAATAAAACTTCTCCCTTTAATTAGCTATTTATACTTAAGGGTCGGATTAACTTAACTACAGCTTAAGTATTTGTCCTTCTTTTCTTTTCTGTGCTTGATACCTAGCCCAGCTGGCCGCGCGCTCCCTTGGTCTCGTGGTGGTCGCTGGTTCGAACCCCCGCTGCCCCTTATGGTATTTTCCTATTTTGCCTTTTTATTTTCCTTTTTCTTTTTCTTTTTCCAAAAATACCAAACGGACTCGGAAAATTCCATAAAAATACTCTAAAAATTCCTAAAAATATCTAGAATATTTCTAAACCATTTCTAAATAATTCTAAGGACTTTAAGAACTAAAAATGGAAATTTTGGGGCGTTACAATCACAATCTCTCTTTGCAAGTCATCCAACTTTAAGACGTCTATTACTTTACTATAAAAAACATTGAAGAAGAAACACAATTGAGTGATAGTATATCTGACATGTATTGGTAATACACCACGAATGACCACTGGAAGCAATTGTTGTTAAAGTGTGATAGTCATGTGACTTAAGGCCAACAAGTTTCAAATCCTTCATCGACACAAGGTTTTGAACATTAGATGAGTAACCTTCAGGGACCTTTATTCCTGACAAAGAATTACAAATACTTCTTTTCTCATCTTTGCTTAGAGTGTAACAGGCAGCTGGCAGAAAATTTCTCTTCTCCCCAATCTTTGGTGCCAATTCAGTCCTTAAATTCATTTCCAAAAGGTCTAATCTTGCTGCAACTCCATCCTTTGTTTTTCCTGGAATGTCAAGTAACGTACCAATGAGATTTTCACAAACATTTTTTTCAATATGCATGACATCAAGAACATGGCGAACATGTAGTTCTTTCCAATACCCAAGTTCAAAGAATATTGATTTTTTTTCCAGCATGTTTCTCCATCATTCCTGTTTGATTGTAGCTTGCTGTTGATTTTTCCCAAATCAAAATTAATTCTTTCAACTCTTTCCAAAACTTCATGGCCACTCAATGGATTTGGTGCAAGGTTAAACTCTTGCTTCCATTAAATGTCTTCTTTTGCCTTCGATATGGATAACTTAAAGGTAGAAATTTTCTATGGCCTGTATATGATATTTTCCTACTATGCTTCAACCTTGTCGAGTAAGTATTTTCTGCACAAATAGGACAAGCATGATATCCCTTCACAACACATCCTGACATATTCCCATATGCAGGAAAATCATTGATTGTCCATAGCAAAACAGCTTTAAGAGAGAAACTTTGTTTTCGATATGCATCATATGCTTCGACACCTTTATCCCATAAACATTTTAAGTCGTCAATGAGAGGTGCTAAGTAAACATCAATCTCATTTCCTGGTTGTCTAGGACCAGATATCAATAAAGTGAGCATAACAAATTTTCTCTTTATACACAACCATGGTGGAAGATTGTATGTGATCATTAAAATTGGCCAACAACTATATGCAGAACTCATCAAACTGTGGGGATTGATCCCATCTGCTGATATAGCCAATCTCAAATTTCTTGGCTCAGAAGAAAAATCTGGCCACATGCGATCAACTAATTTCCAAGAAGGTACATCAGCTGGATGACGTAAGTATCCATCATGAATTCTTTTATCAGCATGTCATGTTAACTCCTTGGATATAGCCTTATTCCGAAACATTCTTTGAAATCTTGGAATAGGTGCAAAATACCACAAGACCATTGCAGGAACTCCTTTTACGTTAGATTTTTCGCTCAACTTCCACCTTGATGTCCCACAAATAGGGCAATTGGCAAAATTGTCGTACTCTTTTCGATACAAGATACAATCATTAGGACAAGCATGAATTTTGACATAATCCATCCCTAATGCACGTAAGATTTTCTTTGCGTCATACATAGATAAAGGCAATTCATTGTCATCTGGAAGTATTTCTCCAAACAAACTAAGTATATCGGTGAAACTTTTATCACTCCAACTATATTTTGCCTTCAAGTTAAATAATTTCATAACTGCAGATAACTTTGTAAATTTTGTACATCTTGGATATAAGCATTTCTCAGCATCTTCAAGTAGCTTATTGAACTGGCTTGGATTCTTAACATAACTATCATATACAGCCTGCACCATGTCTATAGACTCCTCAGCAAAAGATTTGTCTTCATCTTGCCCTACTCGATCATTACCATTCACTAAGTTCCCTGTCAACGATCTTTCGCCATGTCATATCCATGTATGATATGTTAAATCCATACCATTATAATACAAATGCGCCCTTATAGTTTGAAGATTTTTCTTCTTTATATTACAACATCTTGCACATGGGCAAGGTATTGCATTAGGATTGTTAGCATTCTTCAGTGCAAATTGTAAGAAAGATTCTACTCCAATATCAAATTCACGTGATAGTCTATCCTTTGACATCCATTCATTGTCCATTTTTGTTACAAGTACTAATCAGCTAGGAATGAGCCAACACCTACCTTCAAAATAATTATACATTATGTAACTAGATCTTTACATAACGAACAATTAGAAACATCACATATTCATAGCATACAATATATACAATCAATCTTGAAGCAAAAACAAGTAAATAAGGGAGAAAAATTGAAAGATAAATTAATTGATGGGTTTGCATATATCAACACTGATTAACGAGTTAGTAAGAAAAAATTGAATTTTTTCCACAACCCCACAAATAACCTTTAGAAGTAAATAAAAAAAACATAGGATTGTTTCATTGAAGGATTTCTGATAATAGGAATTAAATGGATTAGGGTATTTGATAATAGGATTTCTGATTTCAACTATACAATCTTCATTAAATATCAATTTGCGTCTAGTGTTTAATATTTTAAAACAAACTTTATACACGAAACATAGAAGATGACAGATTAGAAATCTGAATTGGATACCCCAACTGAAACCAATAAACTGAAACTAGAGAAGGGATTCATCACCTTGAAGAGCGGTAGAAGAGAGGAAGAGACGCCTGGTACCGTCGATCGTTCTCTAACAAACACTCGCAAGAGAGAACGACGCCCAAAATGCTGAAATGTTCGACTGAAACCTACTGTCCAAAACCTGAAGACACTTGAAATGATAGACTCAAACCTACTGTACAAAACCCAACAAGAGCAAACATTACCTTGATATCTCTCAAATTCGGCAACTCGGCACAAGAGGAGGAAGAAGAAGGGGCATGGTGGCGGCTAGTTCGCGCGAGGAGAAGTTTGAGGTGTCTTGATTGTGTGCGGCGAAGTGGAAGAAGAAGACGAAGAACGAGAAGAAGGAAAAGATGGCAAGGAAGTTTGAGGTGTGTTAGGGTTCAGTGTTGTCGCTCGCGGCGAAGAGGAAGGAGAAGAAGAACGAAAAGAAGGAAAAGATGGCAAGGAAGTTTGAGGTGTGTTAGGGTTCGACGACTGCGGCGAATGCAGAGAATGAACTAAGGGGAGGTTCTCATTGTCGCCCGACAATTGAAGAGAACAACTAAAGGGGGCGTTTTCATTTTCGCGCTCGCTCGCTGTTGTGTATTACCACGTAAGCAACACAAATACACAACGGTTATTTAAAACCAGTTGTTGTATCCAACTAAATAGACATCAGTTTTTAAAAAACCGTTGTCTTTGACATACATAAGACAACGATTTTTTAACAACCGTTGTCTTTTTTCGCAAAAAACTTTTCAACATCAACGGTTTTTGAAAAAATCATTCTTAAATAAAAAAAGACAATGGTTTTTCAAAAAACCGTTGTCTATTGGGTGTTGTTGAATCCAAAAATTCTTGTAGTGAATGTAGTTGGAATTGCTATCCTGAGTTGAGGGGTCGAACCCCTTTATATAGCATCTTCATGGGCGCCCTAGAGCCTTTGGGGCGCCCTATAGGCGGTCAAAACTTCAGTCAAATCGCGAACTTCGCGAGCTGATATAAACTGCCTTATTGGGCGCCTGTGTTGAGGGGGCACCTGATTCATTCAGGCGCCTGACTTAATGGGGGTGCCTATGTCAATGGGGGCACTCAAGAAGCTGTGTTTTAACCTCTTTTGTGTTTGTTTGCCAGCCTTGCCTCCAATTCTAGGTACCTGCAAAATACACAAACACAAGACAAACAAATATATATCCTTAGCCTTAAAGATTGGTTCTGACTTTGGGTTTCCCGCGAAACCCTAGGTCGAATCGACGCCAATGTTCCCTTCCCGGGGAATGCGCCTTTCACCTACTCCTCTCAGGAGAAGTTTTGCCAACCGACCCATCCGGTTGGACTTTTGCCCAGCTTCACTCACCAGGACTTTTGCCCAATCTTACGACCAAAACTTCATGCTCAGTCCACGACCAGGACTTATTACCTAGCTTCACTCACCAGGACTTTTGCCCAGCATCACTCATCAGGACTTCGTGTCCAGTCCACGACCAGGACTTATTGCCCAACCCTATGTCAGGACTTCGGTGCCCAGCCCTCGGTCAGGACTTATTGCCCAATTCCTCGAATCAGGACTTCGTGCCCAACTCTCAGTCAAGTCTTTGGTGCCCAGCCCTTGGCCAGGACTTAGTGCCCAATCCATGATCAGGACTTAGTGCCCAATTCTTCGAACCAGGACTTATTGCCTAGGTTAAGTAGGACTTTCCTTCACTTTGGTACTCCTTTCTTGACTAACCCTTCCTTGTTCTAATGTATCACTAACTTAAGCATATTGTTAAACATTAAAACACTCGAGAAGGACATCACTGATGCTTCTTGCACCAACACCTATTTGTTAAATCCTTAGAAAATAATATTTTTATTGTCCAAATCTATATAGATGATATAATTTTTTGCTCAACCAACATATGATTTTTAAAGGAATTTATAAAAGTAATGGAAAGCAAGTTTGAAATGAGCTTTGTAGGTGAGTTAACATATTTTTCCTAAGACTTCAAATCAAACAAACTAAAGATGAAAATTATATTCACCAATTTAAATATGCAAAAGAATTAATTAAGAAATTTGGAATGGAAAATTCTAAAGACATTAACACCCCTATGACAACTAATGTTAAAATAGATAGTGAACCAGGAGGGAAACCAGTAGACTTAAAGCACTTTAGAAGTGTTATAGTAGTTTACTTTACCTAACTGCTAGCATACCTAATATTTTATTTGCTGTAGGTATTTGTGCTAGGTACCAAACCTGTTCTAAGGAATCTCACTTAAGTGTTGTCAAAACAATCTTTAGGTACATTTAAGGCACCCTAAATGTAGGAATTTGGTATCCTAGAACTCCTAACTTTGACCTACTAGGTTACTCTGACTCAGACTATGCAGGGTGCAAACTAGATAGAAAAAGTACTAGTAAAAGTTGCTAGATGTTGGGTCACAGCTTAGTTAGTTGCTGCAGTAGGAAGCAACACTGTGTTTCATTATCCATAACTGAAACTGAATGCATAGCCCTAGGAGAATGTGTAACCAACTACTATAGATGATGCATACCCTTAAGGACTTCCAACTGACCTACACTAACACTAAAGTTTACATTGATAATAATAGCTCAATTATTCTTATAAAAAATCCTATTCACCATTCTAGGACTAAAGATATTAAGGTAAAACACCATTTTGTTAGGGATCATATAGCTAGGGGTGAAATTGTACTTACGCACATAGAATCCAAATCTATCTTAGCTGATATTTTTACTAAACCACTACTTGAGTCTGAGTTTAGTTCACTAAGAAGGTAGCTAAAAATGTACTCAGTAGAATAGGTTTATTTATTTATTTATTTTTATTAATTAGAATCATTTTTTTCATTTTTCAAAAATCATTAACTTTTTTTCTCAAAAATTCATATTTTTAAAATCACATTTTTCTTAAAATATTTTTTAATTTTTCGACTTAGATTTTCAAAAATTTACCCCATTCAAAACTAGGGATTTCTTCATTATAGACATAGCTTAGGACTTAACCCTAGTTTGCATGCTTCTATAGACTTAGAAGCCAACATCTCACAAGCATATTACGATAACTTGATTGACAACATAGATTGAATTGCGAAGCTTAGTCCTATAAGACTTGACTCAAGATGCTTTATGTCAATGCATCTAAAAGTAGTTGGGGCAATAAATACAATTGAACATCAATCATGTTATGTACTCAAGCTTAGAAAGTCTAACTTGATTAGACTTCTTCACTTGACTAACCCAAGTGAAAGTTACTATTTTATAATAGTTAATAAGTAACAAACTGGGTTAGATAGAGACCCAAGGATTTGTGTTTTTGTACTTTTCAAATTATTTTTCAAAATTATTGCATAGTTTACTTTTTTATTCTAAAACTTAAATCATGCTTGGACTCAAATGAGTATATTAACTTGGTTTAAAATCTATTCTTTAGCATTAGTCCGTTGTTATTATCTAACTATCTCAAAATCGTCACTTAGAAAATAATTCTTGACATTATTCATTTTTCTTATTAACTTAGAATTATTTTTCAATTTTTTTCTTATACTTACGGGCTCTGATACCCAATGATTTTAAGTTTTTTTTCTTTCTCCTTAATCAAATTTTTACAAAAGGGGGAGAGTAGAGCAAGGCAAGTTTTTTTTACACAGAATATTTCTGGAAAATATTTTTTTTTTGATATATGGCAAAGTGGGAGAGTAGAAATAGTGAAGTTAAAAACATTTCTAATTTTTTACTATAAGTTTTTCTAGTTGAAAAAGTGAAGTTAAAAACTTTTCCCATGTTTTACTTTAAGTTTTTTTATAGTTTTTCAAAAGGTAAAGTTAAAATATTTTTCAGACTTTCAAAAAGGATTGCAAAAATTCTAAGTCTTTTCACTTTATTGTTAAATGGGTGAAATTTAAATTTAACATAGAGTTTTTCTTAAAAATGAAACATGAAGTTTTTCAAAGTAATATACATTTTCAAAGTAATACATAGAATTTTTTTTCAAAGAAGTTAGAATATCTTTCAAATTGAAAATTAGATGTTTTTTAAAAGCTTCAGGGGGAGAATTTCAAATCGAGGGGGGTGCTTTAGGCAATTTAGTAAGATTTTTCATAAATTTGCAAACATTTTAAAATCACGTGAGAGATCACTTATCAAGGGGGAGAGTTAAAAGTTTTCCCCAAATTTTTTAAACCTTAAGAAAAAATGCTTTAATTGAAACTATTGCCTAACTATGTTCCTTTACTTGCTTATATGTATTTTTAATTTAACTTTCGAACTAGGTTTCCATAAATAAAAAAGGAGAATATTTTTGGTGCCGGAAGTACTAGATCGAACTTAATTTTGATAATGACAAAGGATTCAAAGTTATATTTATGTTATGATCTAATGGATTTGCTAAGTGTACAGAAAGGTCCTAGTTTACCTTGGCACGAAATCTTGATATGCAGGGTTGAGCACGATATCCTGGTCGAAGACTGGGCACGAAGTTCTAGGTGAGGGATGGGCATCAAAGACCTGACCGAGGATTGAGCATGAAGTCCTAGTCAAGGACAGGGCACGAAGACCTAATCCGAATGATCGGGCAAACGACTTAGCCGAGTGAGGACTACAGACAGAAGTAGGGACGGATCGAGGTATGAACGTCTCAAGATCCAGGAGCTTCGGAGGTTGACCAAAAGTCCAACCGGAGGTGCAGGTTGGAAAAGGTAACTTCTCTAGAGTGGAGTAGGTGAGAACGCGCTCCCCGGAAGAGGGAATAGTATATGTCGGTCCGACCTAGGATTTCATTTGAAATCCAAAGTCAGGACCAAACAACTCTGGCTATTAAATATTCATGCATTCTATATATGTTATTATTTTCCTGGACTAACCCTAATTGCAGATCAAGAAGATTAGTTAGCCACATTGGGGCGCTTGAGAGGACTCAAGTGCCCGAGAGGTCTCAGGTGCCCCAGATGCATTTGATTAGCATTGGCAAAGCTGAGTTGTCGATTGCTAATTGGATGCATCACATCAGCTCTCAGGCACCCCAGTGCTCTCTGTGGGATCGGTGGCGTCGATAGAGGGGGGGGGTGAATATTGACTTGCATCATTTTGTAGAACTTCATCATCCGTTCATTCATTCTTGCTATCAGAGTGTTAGTACGTAGAGGAATATTTAATAATAACATCACACATCAATAACTCGCGGGATTTACTTGGTTTCCAACCCCCAGGGCCAGTACGTTCAAGGCCTAATTACGGGTAGTGCCCGTCCACTAGTGGTCTTCTTTCTGAAATTCCGGAGGTGGAGAAACACGTCTTTCAGTTTGAGTACAAGAACGATAACATAAAGAATTACAACTGTAAGTAAAAGAAAACCAAACAAAAGATGATGATCCTGACCAATCCGTAACTCCGAAGCGTCGCACACTTACTCCTGGAGCCTCCTTGGTCGCAAAGCTTCGTCTCGACACTTTTCCTTTGCACAGAATGAGTAAGCGGATGTGAAGATTGATGTTCTGAACTGAGGGGTCGAACCCCCTTTTATACATGGTTCTCGGGCACCTGATAGCTTATGGGGCGCCTCACAAGCGCTTAAAACTGATCCAAACCAACGAACTCGACGCTGGAATAAAACCTGCATCCCAGGCGCCTGGGATCACTCAGGCACCTGGGATGCTTAAGGCTCCTGGTAGGTTGGCCAGCTAGGATGGACACCCTAAACCCAGGGCGCCCACCACACAGGGCGCTTGATTGGATCCAGGCGCCCAGGAAGCCCTTTCCCAGGTCCTTGTTTTCTTGCGTTTACTCTCCTATCTTGCCTCCTACTCCAAGTTCCTGCAAGACAAACAAACACAAAACAAAACAAAAATCTTATGCCTTAATGATTGACAACCAGCCCTGTCTGGTTCTGACTTTGGATTTCAAATGAAATCCTAGGTCAAACGACGCCTATTGTTCCCTTTCCCAGGGAACACATCCTCACCTACTCCACTCTGGAGAAGTTACCCTTTGCCAACCGAGACCTCCGGTTGGACATTTGCTCAGCCTCCGAGACTCCCAGATCTCGAGACGTATGATCCTTGACCCGTCTCTACTTTTGTCCGTAGTCCTTGCTCGACTAAGTGATTTGCCCGATCCTTGACCAAGACTTCATGCCGAATTCCTCGAACCAGGACTTCGGTGCCCAACCCTCAGCCATGACTTCATGCCCAATCCGCGACCAGGACTTAGTGCCCAACCCTTGGTCAGGTCTTCGATGCCCAACCCTCGGCCAGGTCTTCGTGCCCAGCTTCACTGTCCAGGACTTCGTCCACCTAGTTTCACTCACTAGGACCAAGTTTCACTGCCCAGGATTTCATCCGCCTAGCTTCACTCACTAGGACCCAACTTCACTCCTCGATAGGACTTTTTTTCTAGTCATCTTAATCCTGAATAGACTTCTCTCTGCCAAACATCAAGTCCTATTTGGCTCAATCCTTAGTCTATCTAACCAGATATGGGTTTAGTCACTCTGCCAAATATCATGTCCTGTTTGGCTTATCCCTGAGTCAAACTGACCAACCTTGGGTACTATTCACTCTGTCAAACATCAAGTCCTGTTTGGCTATCCCTTTGTCAAACTGATCAAACCTGGGCTTACCCTACCAAACATCAATTCCTGTTTGGCTTAACTCTTGATCACTTTGACCAGACCATGTTATATTGTTAAACATCGAAACATTAGAGGTTGATTGCTCATGACTGATTCTCTTTGCACCAACAGTCTCTCCCTTTTTGATGTTTGACAATAATCTTAAGTTAGGTTATGATCTATGGGGTTTAGGTCAATTCTTGGGGGAAATCGAAAAAATCTAACTTAAGGTATTCTCTCCTCCTTTGGCACACATTGACCAGAAATATAAGGCAATAATAGAGATTTTAACTTTAAAATTTGCACCAATAATATGATTTTTGAAAATATTTAAGATTTTTAAAGAAAACATAATTTTCAAAAATCCTCCCTTTTTTTAAAAGAAAATCTAAGTACCTTTATCAGAAAATATTTTAAGTTACGCTAAGTACTTGAGTAAAATTTGAAAAGATTAGTATTTTATTGATTTGAATTTCTGTAAATCTGACACAATCCTAGGAATCTTGTTGGCCACAATAAAAAGATTTTCAAAATATGTTTTGGAAAATGAGTATATTGTATTTTCAAAAGTAAAGTATTTTTGAAAAGATAGTGTTTTTTGAAAATATAGTATTTTTGAAACTTCTAATGATTCTTTTAATTTGAACTCCCCCTAAACCTGACACAGTCCTATGAAGCTTATTGGCTACAAGTTGATCTTCCTCTGAGTCTTAGGGTTTGATTCAAACGAAAAGAATTAAAAAAAATTAAGAAAGATTTTAAAGTAATCAGAAATTAAAGGATAAATTATTCTTGAGATTAGGACTCCCCTTAAGTCCGACACAATCTTAGGAATCCTTACAGATCATAAGGAAAACTTTCTATATGTCTTTAGAGTTTATTCAAATCATAAGAGCAATTAACGCATATTTTAGAAAAATATTTTTGAATGAATATGATAATTTTTTGAAGAAGTATTTTTCAAAAAATATTTTGAAAGACCATTGTTTGAAAAGCATTTTGAAAGAAATAATAATTTTTAAGTAAAGACCATTTTGAAAGAGATAAATTTTCGAAAAAAATAAATTTTAAAAAATAATTTTCAATAGAAATGTTAAAAAAATCACAAAAAGATAGACTCCCCCTGAACCTGACACCTTCTGGCTACCCTTGTTAACTACAAGGAACTCTACCTAAGTGTCTTAAGGGACTTTAGTGTTGAGTTAGAGGAGTTGTGTCAAAGTGTAGGTCAAACAACTTTCGAAAAGATATATAATTTTTGAAATATATTTATAGGTACACACAATCATGCATGAAATTTATTAAAACATTATTATGTTTAATCACTATTTTTAATATAGATTTTTAAGAAAATATTCTAAGGATTTTTGAAATCATTTTGAAGACATTTATCAATTGATTAGTCCTTATCATCTCACCTATTCTAAGTGTTGCAGTACAAACCAACATGGTTGCCTTATGGGTGTTGTGAGATGCTTGAATAATTTTTCTCAATTTAATTTTATAGATTGTTTGACCTTAAGTTAGATTCATGTTTAACAATTAGTATCTTAAAAGCAAATTTTAATAATTGGCTTCCAGGTTTGGCGAGGCATAGGGGCCTTCTTGGTTATCGGAACAACAACCCCTTCCTTAGACAAAGCCTTTTAATGAAATGATACTTTCAATTTACTTTTTGAGAAACTCTGGTCTAACTAGTCTAGGAGGTGATGAGGTAGCTTCGGCTAGTTCCACATTGCTAGGTCGATCAAGTCTTCTGCCTACTCCTGTGACGACCCACCTTCTCTTCCTTAAGGCGGGCGTCGCTTTTACTTAACCTTAACTTTACCTTATTCTTAGCCTTAGGTTACAACTACTTGACTTCCCTTAACTTGCTCTGATTTTTTTTCTTTTAAAAAAAAATTTCATTTTATTTGCTTTGCAAGGATTTGACCCCTAGACCTCTTAGTTGTAAAACTAAAGCACTAACCATCTGCCCTACAACACTTTCTTTTTAATGGTACCAGTCGACTGATAGATAGCCAGTCGACTGGTGCATCGAACAGAAGGTTCTGTTCGATATCGCAGTCGACTGGTTCTGAACCAGTCGACTGGCACGCCTGAAAAACCTGCATTTCAGATCTGAAAACTATTTCCAAAGATCCACAAATCATATACTTTCAAGACCTACAATGAAACAACTCCAAATCTAAACTCCATACTAGTTTTATAAGCATCTTAACAACTCAAAACGAATCCAATAACTTGAAATTAGGATTTCTTCGAAATTTAACAAACTTATCAAAATACATGCAATCTCTACTAACTTTGTACCCAACTTTGACTCCATGTAAAATTTAAATAAGGTGATCACATCCTACCAATCCAAAACATCAACCATGAGTTTCTATAATCAAAATGCCTCTAAGACTTATCCCAAAGATCTCTTCCACGGCTCCGGCGCCACTGAACATCAATGCAAGTCCCGTTCGCCTCCATAGCCTATGCTTTTTCTTTACCTTTATCTGCAATAGAAGGAAATGCAACTAATAAGCAAATTGCTTAGTAAGTAAATCCTAACTCACAAATCCATGTTATCGATAATAAACATGCTCATTTCAAAGAATGCTTGCTTCCAAAATACATACACATGGGAAAACTTACATATACTTATCATGCTCAATCATGTTGAAAACATTACTTGCATTACATCATTTGCAACCTTACGTACTCATACATTCAAACACTAACTTCCTTACTCTTACTCTTTAACATGCTTGCAATGTATCAAGGCTAACATATGAAATAAAGGCACATACTTAAAACTGAAAACACTTGCGAATACTTATTTACTTGAAAATAGTAATCAACTTTCTTTAGGCCTTGACATTGTACCATGGTATCAATGTACCAATTGCGCGCTTCTCTATTAGGTTGTAGGGTAGCTAGCCACCGCACCTTATTAGAGCTTCTTTCTAACTTTCTGTGGGCCTCTCATTTGCCCGTTACATGTCACTTTACAAAAGTAAAATACTTTCTTACTCAATATGCTTATACTTATCAAGCTATCTTTCTTTTTGTATAAATTTTGCACTATAAACTTTACCTTTCTTACTTGGAACTTTCATCGAGCACCTTGCGTGCCCTTAACCCAAAACTCATTTTTGGGACTTTTCAAGAATTTAGTCTTATCATACTTAGGTCACACAACCAAAACTTAATCAAAACCAAGTTCTAAGTTAATAGACATGTTCTCTTTATAAACTTAAGACACACAATTAGCATTACTTAAAACATGCACTTAGATCATAAAATCAAGGTTCTACATCGGAAATGACATAACGGAAACTACTTCTATTGCAGGTGAGTGATCTAGTTACCCTTTTCTTGATGAAAACTCACTAAATAGAGGTAAAAACCCTAGAGTAAGACTCCTTTCCTCTTCCTTGCGAGAACTTCACTCCTTGGCCCTAGGGAAGGAACCCTAGGTTCTCTACTCAAGAGGAAGAAGGAGGAGGAGGAAGAAAATCCTTGCTTTCTCCCAGTTTTCGCAGCCCCTCTTGCTCCCCGTTTGCGCCGACCCTAATCACCCAAAGAGGGGATTAATCGCAACTTAAGTGGAAGTTGAAACACCTCCTCATGAAAAGGGCGTACTCAACTATAACATTAATTCGCTTCATCCATTTCTGTGCTTGATACCCTTGCCCTGCTGGTTACCCCAACTCACTTAAGTCCTTGCTTTGCCCTATGGTCGCGGGATCAAACCCTGCCCGACCCCTTATTTTTTTTCTTTTTATTTTAATCCAAAAAAATGCTATAAAATTCAGAAAAATTCCTAATAATTCACGAAAATTATTGGGTGTTACAACTCCTTACCCTTCCTGACTTCCCAGACCAAGCTTCCCTAACGTACTATCATCTCGCCCCACTCTGGTACTATGTTAGGTACGTATCAACCAATCTTTTTCCTATCTAGCCATTCTAAGTTAAGCAAAAAGTAAGCTAGCATGAGTAACATGACAGATATATATGATAAAAAATAAATAGATGCATGAACATGACAATTATGCATCTATCAATCAAGTCAAATCATTTTAATTAGATTTCTAATAACGCATCAAATTCTCAATTTGATATAGAATATGTGAACCCACGAATATGTCAATCCACGTTGACATATTTATTATTATCATGTTGAATGTTTCAGTTGGGTAACATTTTACTTAGTTTCATAATTGAAAGTAATTAATTTAAATTTAGTTCATGGATTTAAATTTTAAATTAAGGATTAAGTTTCTAATTAAAGTTGAATTGTTAATTAAAATTTAAGATTTATTCAATTGCCTTAAAAAATTTTAAGAATTATTACTGTTTGAGATTTAGATTATTAATATTTACGTTTTTAAGATTTAAAATAAGATTTGAATTTGTGATTAATTAAGATTTAATTTTTTAAGAATTTAATTAAGATTTAGGTTTTTAAGAATTAAATTACGATTTTTGATTATTTAAGATTTAAGTTTTTAAGAGTTAAATTTGAATTTGTGAGTTATTAAGATTTAAGTTTTTAAGAATTAAATTTGAATTTGTGATTAATTAATATTTAAGTTTTTAAGAATTAAATTAGGATTTAAGATTTGAATTATTAATTAAGAATTAAGTTTTTGGTTTTGAATAATATTTTTGGGTCTAATTGTATCATTTCCTTTAATTCAAAAAACTTCTGATTCAACTATTATTTCTTTTGTTTTTAAATTTTTATTTTTATTTAATACTTTTGTTTTATTTGAATTCTTATAAGCCTTTTTATTTTTAGCTTCAATTTTGATAAATTCATCTTCATCTTCAGAATCATCTTCATCTTCAGAGTTATATTCAGAATTAATAGAAGATGTATCATTATATTCAAAATAAGCAGATTAATTTTCAGAATTACTAATTAAGGTTATATCATTATCTTCAAAATAAGCAGAATAATTAATTAAGGATTCATAATTATCTTCAATGTTATTTGAATTATTTTGAAAATTATTAATTAAAGTTTCATTCTTATCGTCAGAATTATTTGAATCATTATTAACTAATGGTTGAGCATTATTTTCAAAAATATTAATAAAAGATGAGTATTATCTTCAGAATTATTAAATAAAATTTTATTTTGTGAATTATTAATATTAGAATTAATTTCTAAAATTATAGCATTAATATTAAAGATTAAGGAATTAATATTGAATATTCTAGCATAATCGACGTTTGATTTGGAACTATAACTAGCTAATTTATCATGCGAGACATTTAGCTTACTATACAAAAAATCTAATTTATCAGAAAAATTAAATGTTACGTTTAAATACATAGGGGTATTTTTGAAAAGAAAATTATCATATACATTTGAGTCTATGATGACAGGAATATTTCTATAATAATTAAAATTTTGTACCTACTTAATCTTTTTCCCATTTCCTGGCATTTTGGACCCGCTTATCCGCCAGACTTGACACTGATTCTTGTAGTGCCCATGGTTTTGGCACCTAAAACACATGATGTGGCTCTTGTCCCTCTGAGCTCTTGGCGCTGGTACTTGTAACGACCCTCTCTTTCTACCTTATGACCTTAGAGGGAAGTCACATAAACTTCTCTTATCAGCCCGTGCCAGTCGACTGGCACCTTGAGCAGTTGACTGGTGCAGTCGACTCAGCCTGGGATCACACCCCCAATCCTTTTGTCCGAAACTTGGGAGGGGACCAGTCGATTGGTGCAGTCGACTCCACCTGGGAATCACTCGACCAATATTTCTGTTCCCTAAAATTCACGAGAGCAGTCGACTAATACCTGAACCAGTCGACTGATACCTCTGGAACTACAGTTTTTAGATTTTAGAAACACTGTTCATGTATACATAAACACCCTATTTCAATCACACAACAAATAGAAGACTCATAATCATATACTCATCATAATTGGACTCAATCATACTCCATTTAGCATGCATTTCAAACTTAATATCTTCTTGCGGAATAAACATAACCAACATGACACAAAACTCATGAACCCAAAAAAACTCATAACATTCTATTGTTTAGAGCTGGGAACATTACAAACTCATCCCGAAGGATCTCATTCCATTGTTCCACCGCCACTAACACAAACCATCCATCCCTTAGCCTCCTTGCCTTACATCCTTTCTTTACCTCTATCTGCAATAAAAGGATGCAAACTATAAGTAAATTACTTAGTAAGTAGATACCTATCTCACAAAACATGCATTCGATATAAAACATGTCATGCTCACTTTAAAACATGTGTAACTGAAAATGCTATTCTTTAACATGAAAAATACTCATGAATACATTTGTAACAATTGCTTGCATTGGAAAACTTTGCTCGATTTGAAAATGCTTAACTTGCTTGAAATAAATATTTTCTATGGAAAACTTAAAACTTGTAATCTTATACTTCAAAATAATAAACATCCTCCTTTTGGCCCCGGCATAGTACCAATGCGCGCATCCCTAATAGGTTTCAGGGAAGTTAGCCACTGAACCCTAATAGAGCGTCTACTATCTTTCCTAGTTGGGCCTTGCACCCGTGGGCCTTGTGCCTGGTACATGCCGCTTAAAAGTAATATACTTAGCTTGTACTCATGCTTATACATAACATGCTTAAACAAAGCACATATCTTGCACATAAAAAATAGGGTTCCAAAAACTTGCTTTTGGGACATCTTAAAGCCTTGCTCTTGTACTCATCAAGGCACCTTGCGTGCCATAATCCCAAAACTTGCATTTGGGCAAATCAAGACCTCAGTTTTCACCTCGTACTTCCATCAATCACCTTGCGTGCCAAAAGCCCAAAACATGCTTTTGGGCAAATCAAGACCTTGGTCTTGCTATACTAAGATCACATCATCCAAAGACTTAGAATCATGTTTAGAATCACACGAAAACTACTTTTATTACAGGTGAGTGATCTACTTACATCCATGTGCTTTTAAATTTACTACCTGGCGTAGAATCTTCTTCCTTGCGCAATCTTCCAACCCTTGGCCCTAGGAGTGAACCCTAGTTTCCTCTTGGAAAGAAACCCTAACTCTCCTCTCTTGGTTTTTGCAGGGAAGAAGAAGGAGGAGAAAACCCTTGGTTTTCTCTCCTTTCCATCCTTTATATATTAAGTGGAAGTTGAACCATCTTCCATAAAGGACGCTTACTATTACTTATCTAATATCGGTTCCATATTTCAGCTAGATACTTACCATCCCTAATGGAAACTTAAAATTAGTCCTAACCAAGGGTTGCGGGATTGAGCCTTGACTCTCCCGACCCTTTTAAAGAATTTTTTTTCTTTTTATTTTGGAAAAATTCTGAAAAATTCTGGTGTTACAATCCTCCCTACCTTATGGAAAGTTCGTCCTCGAACTTAGAATAGCTTCGGATACTTTTACCTCATGCTATCTTCTATTTCCCAAGTTGCCTCTTCGTACTTCTAGTTTAGCCATAGAACCTTCACTAAGTGTACCTCTTTGTTCCTCAGTTTTTTAACTGCTCGATCTATTATCTGAATATGTTGACTTTCGTAACTGAGATCTTCTTGAACTTTTACCGTCTGTGGCTCAATCACTTGGTTGGCATCAGGGATATGTTTCTTGAGCATTGAGACATGGAACACATTGTGAATAGCTGACATCTCTAGAGGTAGCTCTAACTCATAAGATACTTTGCCCACTCTTTTCGTTACTAGGTAGGGTCCTATGTAACGAGGACTTAGCTTGTCTTTCTTGCTGAATCACATTACTCCTTTCATAGGGGCTACTTTAAGGAAAACTGTATCCCCAACTTCGAACTCTAGCGGTCTACGCCGCATATCAGCATAACTCTTCTGCCTACTCTGAGCGGTTTCTATTCTTTGGCGGATGCTCTTTATAGCTTCTGTGGTATCCTCAATAAGATCAGTCTGATACCCCATATCTTTCTTCTCACTACTTTCATACCAGTAGATAGGAGATCTACACCTTCTACCATAAAGTGCTTCATAAGGCGTCATACCAATAGTAGCTTGATAACTGTTATTGTAGGTGAACTCAGCTAAACATAAGTACTTGCACCAACTGCCCTTGAAATCTAATGCACAAGCTCTGAGCATATCTTCTAAAACATGATTTACTCTTTTTGTCTGCCCATTAGTCTGAGGATGGAAATGAAGGATCGTCTAGGCGTGCTAGAGGGGGGGGGGGTGAATAGCACTTTTTGGATTGGATCTCTACAAATTCGTTAGCGCAGCAGAAATAATATGCAAATGAAAATAAGTACAATGCTAAGACTTATCGTTTACTTGGTATCCACCTAGATGGGTGACTAGTCCAAGGATCCACGCCGCGAGCACCACTTTTCACTATCGAAAACTCTCCTTGAGGTGGAGAAACCTTTACAGTCGATCTTCTTCTTTTCAGAATACAGTAGAATACAAGAGAGGAAGTGGAAAATACTCTTTAGACGAGCAGCACTTCGACACTGTACGGAACCGTGCCGTGCACGTGCAAAAAGGTGCTCCTTTTATAGGTGAAAAGGACAGACTCGCAGTCTCTCCAGCCCCGCACCAGTCGACTGCCCCAAGGGCAGTCGACTGGCCTAACATTAATTGCTAGCCAACGGCTAGTTTCTGGGGTATACCAGTCGACTGCCCCAAGGGCAGTCGACTGGTCCGAGGCCGCAAACTCTCTGTGATGTTTAGCAGTTGACTGCCCCAGGGCCAGTCGATTGCCCTGCCTCACATATCAGCTCCAGCCACTCCGGGCCTTCTCCTTCACGTGTGCCTTCAGGTCTGCTCCCTTGGCTCGCCCCTTGAAGTCCTCTTCCTCTGGCTATCGTCCCTCGGATGCGCACGCAAGCCTTCCCTTGGCTTGCCTCCATGCCACCCTTCACGTGTGCCCTTGAAGTCCACTTCCCGGCTTGCCCTTGGAGCTCTCCTCCCTCGACTCTTGTCCCTCGGATATGTCCACCATGTGTGATTCTCCAAGTCCTGCAAACTCAATCACATACATCAAATACAACATAACACTCTAACCTTAAACATATTCACCAACACACATCAAAATCATGATCTTTCAATCATTTAAGGGTCGATTGCCTCAACAATCTCCCCCTTTTTTATGTGTAGCAATATGATTAAGTTAGAGATAAATAACAACCACAATAACAATAGCAACAGATAGCAATTGAAAAAGCATAAGACATAGTAACCCTAAGAGGTAACCTCCCCCTTAATCTATGTCTTCTCCCCATTTTCAATTCTAAGCAAGGTTCTGAGAACCGGACCGGACATCAAACCGGTCGGAGCAAGGGTTTAGAGGTTCAGAGGTTTAACCGGTTTAACCGGAGGTCCAACCGGGATATAACCGGTATATAATAAAGTATGTGTTTATATAAATATATGAAACTAACAACATATCCAACTACTTTCTTCAAGATTAGATCAACTAGGTCGAGCATGTGATATATTTTTATCAGCAACTTAGTACGGTATTCTTGAAAAAAAGATTAGTTTTAAAGAAAAATTCAAGTTTAAAACCATTGGATTCAAGAAATCTGGATACGAATTGAAGAATTTTATTAGAAGTTAAAACTATATCACGATAGTATTTGTTCACCTATAAACACTTAAACAGGAGACACTAGTAAAGCACATGCAAAATTACACTTTCAAATATGTCATATATTGCTGCCTTCATACCAGCACAACGACGCAATGAGGCTGGAGACGGGGCGAGGCTAGTGGAGGCAGGGTGGCGAGGTGAGGCTAGCGGAGGCAGGGCGGCGAGCCGAGGCTGGTAGAGGCAGGGTGACGCGTCGAGAGGCTAGCAGCGGTGACTCTCTTGCAAGCAAATAGTAGATTTGTTCGTTTAGGACGTTGGGGGAAAGCAAACTAGATTTTTGACATTTTAATTTTTTAATTTTCATTTTCAGTAAGAAAGCAAAACTGTAAAGGGGGGGGGGAATCAAAAAATGAAAAATAAAATAAACCAAGCCGGTTTGACCGATTTTTTCGGTTTGTCCGGTTCATCGGTTCCCGCCCGGTTCAGAACGGTTCGTATCCGGTTCTTGAGTAGCCAGTTTTCAGAGTCAACTCGGACCGAAAATCTGGCCGGTTCCCGGTTCAACCGGTCCGACCTCCCGGTCCGGTCCGGTTTTCAGAACACTGATTCTAAGCGTAATCCAAGTTAAGTTTCCACTTAACAACAACAATATTAAAAATATAAGACATATCAGAACCTAAGAGGTACCTCCCCCTTAATCCATGTCTTCTCCCCATTTTTAATCATTCAAGGTCTAAGTGAAGAAAACCTTAAACCAATTAAGTTAAAAATTCTAACTTAAACCACCCATTCTCCCCCTTTGACACCATCAAAAGGATTGCCTCAAGCAACCCAACACCATGACATCAAAAGTGAGAATAATGGATTTCTGAAATTTCTCACAGTAGCTGAAAATAGTCGTGCCAGTCGACTGCTCATGGGGCAATCGACTGATACGTTATCAGTCTGAATTTTCAGCCTTTCTGTCGAATTTCAGAAACTTCTAGAAAATTCCAAAAAATCCCAAAAATTATAAAATTTTGCATACATGTTTGAAATATTATACTCTATCAGGGAAAAATATTAGTCCATATAAAATTTCAAACATGCATGACTTTTGATAAAAATCCAAAAACTTTGAAAACCACTACATTTTGTATCAAACTTTGAATCCAATTTTGCAATCATATGACTTTTAAAAGCATGACAAAGCATATAATGCATAAAATGGTTTTCAAAGCTTTAAAATGTCCAACTATGATCTTGGGCAAGGTGTCCATTGATTAAACACTTGCCTTCCCAATAGTTGGTCTAGTTTTCATATTTTGATACTTCTAATGGTTCAACAATGTGCCACAAGCACAAGTGAGCCAAATGTATCACCCTAATGGATCAAGCACCCTTTTTCACATCCAATATCTCAAAGTTCATCCTACACTTCCACAAAACACATCCAAGACCTCTTCTTAAGGATGTAAACTCCGATTCGGGAAGAGGCTTGGTAAAGATGTCGGCTAGGTTCGACTTTGATTCAACATAGTGTAGATCTATGTCTCCCCTTACCACATGGTCTCTAATGAAGTGATGTTTCACTTCAATGTGTTTTGTCCTAGAGTGATGAATCAGATTTTTGGTTAAATTGATTGTACTTACATTATCACACAAGACTTTGACCTTGGTGTAATGTAACTCATAATCCTCCAAGGTGTGCATGATCCAAAGGAGTTAGGAAACACACCCACCCATTGCCACATATTCCGCCTCCGTTGTTGATAGGGCAACGCATGGTTGTTTCCTACTACTCCAACTAACTAAGGAAGACCCAAGGAATTGACACCCTCCACTTGTACTCTTCCTATCTAGCTTACAACCCGCATAGTCCGAGTTGGTGTATCCAATTAGATCAACACTAGGGGTTCTAGGATACCAAAGACCGACATTGAGGGTACCTTCACATACCTTAGGATCCTCTTGACCTTAGGATCCTCTTGACTACAACCAAATGGGACTCTTTGGCATAAGATTGGTACCTTGCACACATACCTACCGCAAAAAGTATATCGGGTCTACTAGCAGTTAGGTATAGGAGGCTACCAATCATGCTCCTATATTACTTAGAGTCTACCATTTTCCTTTCAATGTCACTATCCATTTTCACATTGGTTCCTATGGGTGTAGATGCTACCTTAGCATTTTCTAAACCAAATTTCTTTAACATTTCCTTAGCATATTTGGTTTGAAAAACATGTGTCCCTTCATTTGTTTGCTTAACCTGAAGTCCTAAAAAGAAGGTTAGCTCTCCTATAAGAATCATCTCAAATTCATCTTCCATACACTTGATGAATTCTTGTAGGAAGTCATTATTTGTTGACCCAAAAATGATATCATCTACATAGACTTGGGAAACAAATATGTCCTTGTCCTTAGATTTTAGGAACAATGTAGGGTCAATTGTTCCTCTCCTAAACCCCTTAGACACTAGAAATGAAGAAAGCCTTTCATACCAAACCCGGGGAGCTTGTTTCAATTCATATAAGGCTTTTCTTAATTTGTAAATGTGTCTTGGATAGTTAGGGTCCTCAAACCCCGGGGGTTGTTCTACATAGACCTCTTCCTTAATGATCCCATTAAGGAATGCCGACTTCACATCCATTTGGTGAAGTGTGAAACCCTTGTGAGCGGCATATGCTAGTAAGATTCTAATTGATTCTAACCTAGCTACGGGGGCATAAGTCTCATCATAGTCTAATCCCTCAACTTGGTTAAACCCCCTAGCTACGAATCTAGCCTTGTTCCTAGTGATTTTACCTTGGTCATCTAGTTTGTTCCTAAAGACCCATCTTGTCGTTACAATAGTACAATCATTGGGCCTAGGATCTAACTCCCAAACTTCACTCCTCTCAAATTGATTTAGCTCTTCTTGCATGGCTAAAACCCAATCAACATCTCCCAATGTTTCATCAATAGTCTTGGGTTCTAATTGGGAGATTAGAGCTATTTGACTAGTTTGATCCCTAAAATAGGACCTAGTCCTTACTCCTTGAGTGACATCACCCACTATTTGGTCAATAGGGTGATCATGGTGATGTCTCAAGGGCCTAGAGGTTGAAGGTTCATTAACTCCTTCTTCTTCATCCTCTAGGGTACTTCTTACTTCCCCTTGATCATTGCCCTCCAAATGTAGGTTTTGGATTCTTTGGGCAAGGGGTTGGACCTCTTCCATATCCTTATCAATTGAGGCTTTTCTAGGGTAGGTACAAGTTGACTCATCAAATTTAACATTTGAGGACTCCTTAATCACTTTTGTCCTCTTGTTGTAGACTCTATAACCCCTACTAGTCAATGAGTACCCTACTAGAATTCCTTCATCAGCTTTTGACTCAAACTTCCTTAGGTCATCTTTGGTATTTAAGATGTAGACTTTACATCCAAAGACCCTAAAGTAGTGGACTTGTGGTACCCTTCCATTCCAAAGTTCAAAAGGTGTTTTTCCTAGGAACCTATGTACCAACACTCGGTTTTGAATATAACAAGCGATGTTAACCGCTTCGGCCCAAAAATAGCTAGGAAGGGAATATGCATTAAGCATAATCCTAACAGCTTCTTGTAGGGCTCAGTTTCTCCTCTCAACTACCCCATTTTATTGAGGAGTCCTTGGGCATGAAAATTCATACTTATACCCATTTTCAACACAAAATTGTGTGAAACTTACGTTTTGGAACTCCCCACCGTGGTCACTCCTAATTCAGTTTATTTTGATTTGTTTTTCGTTTCCTACCCTTTTACTAAATCCTATAAAAATCTCTAAGGTATCATCCTTATGTTTCAAGAAATACACTCATGTAAACCTAGAAAAATCATCTACTAAGACTAGGCAATATTTACTCCCTATAAGTGAGGGAGTACTATGGCAATCAAAAAGATCTATATGCAAAAGCTCTAAAGGTAAAGAAGTAGTGGTTAGGGTTTTACCTTTGTGTGATGCTTTTGATTGCTTACCCTCTTGGCATGCATCACACAATTTGGTCTTCTCATACTTGATCATTGGTAGCCCCTTCACCAACACTTCCTTGGCCACTCTTGCAATGCTCCTCATGTTGACATGTCCAAGTCTCCGGTGCCACAACCATCGTTCTTCTTCTTTGGACATGAAACACTTAGCAACATTGTTAGTTGCATAAGTAAGATCAAGATAATATAAATTTGCCTCTCTAAACCCTTCTAATATGATAGTATTTTATTCATTATGCCTTATTATACATTTCCTAGCATGAAATTCAACTCTAAAACTGGCATCACATAATTGACTCACACTTAATAAATTGAACTTCATATCTTTGATTAGAAGTATCTTATGTATAGAAATGGTGGAAGATACCTCAATTGTGCCCCTACCAATGATTTTCAATTTTTCACTATTCCCAAAGGAGAGCGTCCCTTCTCTTAAGTAGCTAATAGTGGTGAACTTGCTCACATCCCCGGTCATGTGTCTTGAGCATCCACTATCTACTATCCACATAGTTGAGGCCTCCATCACCTTTACCTAAATAACATGGAAAACATACTCCTTTGGTACCCATATCTTTGATCCATAAGCATCATTTAGAAATCTCTTAGGTACCCATGCCTTCTTTGTGTTTCCCTTAGCCCCTAGTCTCCTAGATGCACCAACCCTACCAGTAAGTGAGACAAAGGCTACCTACTTTGTCTTAGGCCTATATCCTAAGCCGACCTTGTTATACACAACCCTTTGACTGTTGATGATCATATCTAGGTTACTAGATCCTACTTGAAATTTCTAAGGGCCTTCGTGAGGTCATCTACCTATTTCCTTAGTTCCCTATTTTCAGTTTCAACATGTAAAGCATGTGAAGAAGTAGAGCTAGCATGCAATTCTTTAAGTTTAGTAGCTTCTACTCTAAGCATGGCAATTTCTTCTTTTAGCTCCTTAATTTTACTTCTAGCCTTAGCTAAGTCCATGTTAGTGCTAGAAATGATCTTTACTAACATAGATGAGGGTAAGTGGTATGCCTCACTTACCGAGGCTTCTGACTTGGATGATGAAGTGGAGGAGCACTCATCTTCAATACTTGAGCTTCGTTCATCGTCTGATGAGTCTAAGTGGTCTTGTGCCATAAGAGCAAAGTGGAAGACTTGCTCTTCTTCTTCCTCTGAGGATGATGGATCATCCCATGTCGCCTTTAAGTTGGTGGCACCCTTCTCCTTCCCCTTTGATTTCTTCTTGTCACTCTTCTTCTTCTCCTCCTTCTTGTCATCTCTTTTCTTCAATTGGGGGCACTCGTTCTTCATGTGTCCCTCTTGGTGGCAGTTGTAGCATATAATGTCCTTGGCCTTACTCTTACCTTTGGCCCCTTTCCTAGCATAGGTCTTGTTAGACAAACTTTTAAAAGCTCTACGAAATTTTCTTACCATGAACGCCTCTTGATCGATATCCAAGGAGGCGCTGGATTCCTCTGAATCAAATGAGGATGAGTAAACCACCTTCTTCTTCTCCTTCCTCTTCTTCTTCTCCTTTTCTGCAACAAAAGCAATACCCTTCTCTTTTGCCGAGACATTAGCTTGCTAGTGTAGTTTAAATTCACAGAAAAGGTCGTCTAATTTAACAATTGACAAATCCCTTGATACCTTGTATGCATCAACCATGGATGCCCACAAGGTGTTTCACGGGAAAGCTTGTAGAACATACCTGACGATGTCCCAGTTCTTGATCTTCTCTCCAATCACATGGAGCTCATTGATCACTTCCTTTACTCTTCCATGTAGCTAGCTGACGGTCTCGTTGCTCTTCATGGATAGGGATTGTAGTTGAGCCACTAGCAAGTCCTTCTTGGCTCTTCTGGACTCGTTTGAACCCTCGTTCAATTCCACCAACTTGTCCCACAGTTCCTTGGCGCTCTTGAACGACCCCACCTTGTTCAGTTGCTCCTTCGAGAGCCCGCATTGCAGTGTGGTGGTGGCCTTGACATTGGATTGCGCCCTCTTCATCACCTCCTTTGACCAAGATCTCATCGGTGATGGTTCTCCTCTTTCATCGACGGGCGCCTCGAAGCCATCTGCAACACTGATCCAGTTTTCAATATCATTCATAAGGTAGTATTGCATCCTACCTTTCCAGTAAGCGAAGTCGTTCCCGTCGAAGAAAGGTGGTCGTGCGGTGGAGTATCCCTCTTGAAACGCCATTAAATTTTGCTCCGGTTGACGGTTAGTTCTTCCGAAATGCACCGGCTCTGATACCAACTAAAGGATCGTCTAGGCGTGCTAGAGGGGGGGTGAATAGCACTTTTTGGATTGGATCTCTACAAATTCATTAGCGCAGCGGAAATAATATGCAAATGAAAATAAGTACAATGCTATCACTTATCGTTTACTTGGTATCCACCCAGATGGGTGACTAGTCCAAGGATCCACGCCGCGAGCACCACTTCTCACTATCGACAACTCTCCTTGAGGTGGAAAAACCTTTACAGTCGATCTTCCTCTTTTCAGAATACAGTAGAATACACGAGAGGAAGTGGAAAATACTCTTCAGACGAGCAACACTTAGACATTGTACGGAACCGTGCCGTACACGTGCAAAAAGGTGCTCCTTTTATAGGTGAAAAGGACAGACTCGTAGTCTGTCCAGCCCCGCACCAGCCGACTGCCCCAAGGGCAGTCGACTGGCCTAGCATTAATTGCTAGCCAACGGCTAGTTTCTGGGGTATACCAGTCGACTGCCCCAAGGGCAGTCGACTGGTCCGAGGTCGCAAACTCTCTGTGATGTTTGGCAGTCGACTGCCCCAAGGCCAGTCGACTGCCCTGCCTCATAGCTCAGCTCCAGCCACTCCGGACCTTCTCCTTCACGTGTGCCTTCAGGTCTGCTCCCTTGGCTCGCCCCTTGAAGTCTTCTTCCTCTGGCTATCGTCCCTCGGATGTGCACGCAAGCCTTCCCTTGGCTTGCCTCCATGCCACCCTTCAAGTGTGCCCTTGAAGTCCACTTCCCGGCTTGCCCTTGGAGCTCTCCTCCCTCGGCTCACATCCCTCGGATATGTCCACCATGTGTGATTCTCCAAGTCCTGCAAACTCAATCACACACATCAAATACAACATAACACTCTAACCTTAAACATATTCACCCACACACATCAAAACCATGATCTTCCAATCATTTAAGGGCCGATTGCCTCAACAGGAAAGCTGTGTTAACTTCAGTTTGGTGCCAAGTGCTGTCTATACACACACCCAAAAGTCCAAAGTGAAATGACCATCTCTATCGCAGATAATGGTCTTCGGAACTCCATGCAGTCGGATCACTTCCTGAACATATAACTGGCTAGTTTTTCTATTGAGTAAGACACTTTGATTGCCAAGAAATGGGTAGCCTTGGACAATCTGTCTACAATTACCCAAATAGCATTATAACCATTTGTTGTCTTTGGTAGACCAACAATGAAGTCCATGGCTATGTCTTCCCATTTCTACTCTAGAATCTGTAGGGATGTAGGACTCCTCCTGGCCTCTGGTGTTCTGCTTTAATCCTTTGACATGTCAGACAGGTACTGACATACTTTGTTACATCTCTTTTCATTCCAGATCATCAAAATCTTCTCTTCAAATCCTGGTACATTTTAATACAACCAAGGTGCATAGAGTAGAGAGTACTATGGGCTTCCTCAAGAATCTTCCCAACTCTTCATTGTTGAGGACACATAGACGGTCACCATAATAAAGTATCCTACTATCAGATACTCTAAACTCTTTACTTTCTCCTTCATACATCTCTTGCTTGATCTTTTGAATATCATAATCTTGATCTTTCTTTTTCTATATATCCTCAAGCAAAGTTGACTCCAATGTCAATACTGAGAGTTGCCCATCTATGATCTCCACTCCATAATCTACTATCTCTTTCTGCAGTGGTGGTGACAGTGATGACAGGGACATCAAGGTTGGGCAAGTCTTTCTACTTAACGCATCAACCACTTTATTTGCTTTTCCTGGGTGGTAGAGGATTTCACAGTCATAATCTTTAACTAACTCCAGCCACCTTCGCTGTCTCATATTCAGGTCCTTCTGAGTGAAGAAATATCTCAGACTCTAGTGATCTATGTAAATCTTGCACTAGACTCCGTACTGATAATGTCTCCACATTTTGAGAGCGAAGACTACCGCGGCTAACTCAAGATCATGAGTAGGATAATTCTTTTCATAATCCTTGAGTTGCCTGGAAGCATAAGCAATGACCTTGCCTTCTTGCATGAGTACAACTCCAAGTCCCAGCTTTGAGGCATCACTATATATATCAAAGGTTCTATCACTTTCTGGAATTGTAAGAATGGGAGCATTTGTCAATCTTTTCTTCAACTCAATAAAACTCTGCTCACAATCTTCAATCCACTCATACTTTTTATTCTTTCTGGTAAGGGTTGTTAGTGGAGAAGCTATCTTGGAAAAGTCCTCCACGAATCTTCCATAATACCCTACTAAGCCCAGAAAGCTTCTGATCTCACTAGCATTCTTTGGTCGACCTCAATTACTAACTGCTTCAATCTTGGCTGGGTCTACCATGATACCTTCCTTGGAGATGATGTGGCCTAGGAAAGCCACTTGGTCAAGCCAAAATTCACACTTTGTAAACATGACATATAACTTCTGCTGTTGTAGAGTCTTCAATACTACCCTCAGATGTTCATCATGTTCTTCCTAAGACTTTGAATATACCAAGATATGATCAATGAAGACAATCATGAACTTATCAAGAAACTCTTTAAACACTCGATTCATTAGATCCATGAATGTTGCAGGGGCGTTCGTCACTCCAAAGGGCATGACCACAAATTCGTAGTGTCCATATTGCGTTCGAAAAGCCATTCTCGGCACATCGCTCTCCTTGACTCTAAGTTGATGGTAACGTGACTGCTAGTCTATCATGGAAAATACGATTGCCCCCTTAAACTGATCAAATAAATCATCTATCCTTGGTAAAGGATATCTGTTCTTGATAGTCACCTTGTTCAGGGCTCGATAATCTATGCACATCCGCATAGATCCATCTTTCTTCTTGACGAACAACACAGGAGCTCCCCAAGGTAAATGACTAGGAAGAATGAAACCCTTGTCGAGTAACTCCTGTAATTGTTCTTGTAGCTCCTTCAATTCTGCTGGCGTCATGCGATAAGGTGCCTTTGAAATCGGGTTGGCCCCCGGAGCCAACTCAATTTCTCGATTGGAAGGTAGTCCTGGTAACTCTTCAGGAAACACCTCTGGATAGTCACAAACTACCCGTACTTCTTCTTTTTTTAACTCTTCTCTTTGACTTGCATCTACTACATGCGCTAAATAACCATAACATCCATTATCTAACATCTTCTGAGCTTGTAGGTTAGAAAGAAACCTTTTTGTCCTTCTCTTTGGGTCCCCGACAAACTCGAATGGAAGTTCTGCTTATGGTGTGAACTTTACTCTCCTTTTGCGACATTCAATGGAGGCACTGTACTCGCTCAAGAAATCCATCCCTAAGATGATATCATAATCCTTCATATCAAGGACTACCAAATCACCATAGAGTTCTCGGTTAGAAATCTGAATTGGCACAGCTCTCAGCCATTGAGTAGATGCCATGACCTCTCTCGAAGGTAGGGTCGTTAAGAACTCCTCATTCAGCACTTCTAGTGGAATCCCTAGTTTCTTGAAAAATGGTATTGACACAAAGGAATGCGTTGCACCAATATTGAATAATACACTAGCATATTGAGATAAGGTGAGTATTCGACCTGTGACCACGGTAGGAGAATTTGCCACCTCCTCCTTGGTGATGGCAAAAATCCTGGCGTTGGTCGGGACTGGTGTAACACCCCACTAAAATTCCCTTCAATATTATCCCTAATATTGAGTATAATTGCATGAATAATAGCTATATTGAGTATGATTCATGAATGATAGTTAGAGTTGTGGGAATTTTAGTGTAAGTGTTAATGGGCCTTATATGGGCTCTAAATGGAGGAAATTCCTAATGGGTCTTAAATAGCACTTCGTTAGTTATCCTAATGGGCCCCATGAGGATAAAAGAAATAACACATCATGTAATGGGCCTTACTTTAGATGGGCTTGCAAAAGAATATATAAAAAAAATGAAATGAGGTAGGTGCCAAGGATCTAACCTTGGACCTTAGAGATGTTGTAAGCCTTAAGAATGCATATGTAACCAATTCACCTAGCAAGGGAGTACTATTAGGAGGATAGAGGAAATTGTAGATAGGTGTAAGGGAGATGAAGAGCCACCATGGAGGATGAAGAGTCACCATGGAAGGTAAAGGGGTCACCATGGAAGGTGAAGAGGCATACCTTTTCATTTACTATAAGAAGATGAGGAAAAAATGCCACAAGACATCTCCTCATCCTTCTCATTTCCGAAAACATCAAGGCTCTCTCTCCATCAAAAAAAATTCTCTCCAAGAAGATCTAGTGAAGGCTTTGTGTTTGTGAAGCAAAGGAAGAGCCAAAGAGCAAGAAGTTCTTTCTTTCTCCTTCTAGGTGATATATATTGTTTGGGAATCTTTAGCTCAAGAGTAAGACTCCCCTCACCTGCAACATAATAGCTTATATATGTTTTTGTTCATGTTTTTGTATGTTCTTGCGATGTGTGGCTAAAATCGTGAAGTTTTTTCCCTATGAGCAAATTTCGGCCAAGCATGGGTTTAGGGCCTAGGTTTGTGTTTGATGCTATCTAATGACTCCAATGTTTTCTTGATGTTAAGTTATGAGTTATGATGAAAAAAAAAGATGGAGCAAAAGACCCTTAAAAGTTTCGGCCAAGGCTCCCATGAAGCCATAGACCTTTTGGCCATAAGAAGATGTTTGGGTCCTTTTGACTAGCTAATGGTTTTAATTCCTTGTTAATGTTTTGTTGAGTGTTTTATATATATTTATGCCATGATTTCTCCTCTGAACATGTTCGGCCATACCCTAAATAAGGGCTAAAAAAATGTGTTAAAGATGTCATGTTACTTGCTAATGCTTCCTAGTGTTAGAATATGTATTATATGCATGTTGTATGAATCAATTGCTCTTGTTTTTGTCATTTTCATGTTGATATGAACCTTCGATGTTTCAGATCAGTACCTTAAATTGGGTTTTGGGATGGGTTAAGGTCACTACCTCACTTAATGATGTCTCTTTGTAATAGGAAATCCAACATATGCATGTTGTATGAGTTGTGTGATGTTGTGTTGTGTTTTTATGGCATGATAACCCTATCTAGATGTTTGGACCAGTAGAATATATGTTGAATTAGGGTTGAATTAAAGGTATCCATGTTTCATTATGCCATGATAGGGGTTAAGGTCACTACCTCACTTGATGATGTCTCTTTGTAATAGGAAATCCAACGTATGCATGTTGTATGAGTTGTGTGATGTTGTGTTGTATTTTTATGCCATGATAACCCTATCTTGATTTTTTGACCAGTAGAATATATGTTGAATTAGGGTTGAATTAAAGGTATCTATGTTTCATTATGCCATGATAGGGGTTAAGGTCACTACCTCACTTGATGATGTCTCTTTGTAATAGGATATTCAATATATGCATGTTGTATGAGTTGTGTGATGTGGTGTTGTGTTTTTATGCCATGATATCCCTATCAAGATGTTTTGACCAGTAGAATATATCTTGAATTAGGGTTGAATTAAAGGTATCCATGTTTTATTATGCCATAATAGGGGTTAAGGTCACTACCTCACTTGATGATGTCTCTTTGTAATAGGATATTCAATGTATGCATGTTGTATGAGTTGTATGATGTTGTGTTGTGTTTTTATACCATGATACCCTATCTAAATATTTTGACCAGTAGAGTATATGTTGAATTATGGTTGAATTAAAGGTATCCATGTTTCATTATGCCATGATAGATGAAAAAAAATGGAACAAGTTCCCTAGGTGTATTGTCCTTAGTTTTAAATTGAACATTATGTGTTTTATGAATCATGAATGATAAGTGGGCATGTTATGAATTTTCTTACCATGAAATTATGTTTTCTCCATGCCATGTTCATGCTTGAAAGTTATGATGATATTTATGCTTTGAATGTATGCCCATGACATGTATGACATTATGAATAAAAGAATATCTAAAGAGCAATTTCTAAGAATAGAAAAGAAATAATGAACCTATGCTAAAGAGCAATTGCTATGGAAAGAAAAGGAATCATGTATGCTATTTTACTTTATGTATTGGCTTATACCGGATATTGAAAAAGGTCCAAGGGATGGGCTCCTAAGCAAGGCCCCGATTCTGGACTACCGTAGTTGTCCCTAGGCTAGAGGTTGCCTAGTACCTTAGTAGGTCGGGATTAGCTACCTCGCACTCTACGAAGGGATGCGCGCAAATGATGAATGGGTACAAGCCAGGGATCCCAATGATGATGATATGTTAATGTTCAAGTATTATATTATATATATTTTTCAAAGAGCATCCTTAATGTTTATGCACATGTTTATGTTTAATGATATTGCATATGCTATGTTTAATGTTTATGCACATGTTTATGTTTAATGATATTGCATATTATATGTTTAATGTTCATGCACATGCTTATGTTTAATGATATTGCATATGCTATGTCTAATGTTTATGCACATGACTATGTTTTAAAGATTATGCGAATGTTAGGTGCTTTAAGTACTTACTCATGCCATATGTCCTTAATAACGACACACATATTCATGTTTTATGTGTTTATGCTTACGTGCTTTAGATGCTTTATGTATTTATTCATGTTATATGTTTATGTCAAATGATGTAGATTTCTACTTATATGTGATGTACGGATTTTGTGAGTAAGCAAGGAGCTTACTAACCATTTTATGCTTATAGTCTACCTTCTTATGTTGTAGATCAAACTAAAGGTTTCTAAAGAAGGGGAAGCAGCAGGAGGGCATGTGTGTGTGTGGCAGTGACTTGGCAGAACAATCATACTGTTGTCTTTACTCTTACTTATGGACTTATTTCTCATGGACTTAATGTTGCTACTTATAAACTGCATGTAGTAGTTCTTATGTTTACGCTTACTACTTGTTGGAGTTGAAATTCTTTATGATATACATGCTTAATGTAGAACTATATACTCTCTTGTTAAATATGCTATGCTATGATTCACATGCTTAATGTAGTTTAGTTAGAAAGAAATTTATCCAATTGCATATGCTCATGATTTAGTATTATTTCGCTGCTATATTTACGCTTCATATGGAATAATGTACGAAAGAATAAAAAAGGTAACGCGTCACTCACGTAAGGGGCGGGTGTTGCAATCGGTGAGGCTTCCACTCTCCCTTGACTGCTGTAGGGTGCCCCAGTGCTGGCTGCATCTGGTGCAACTGTGCAGGCTTCCCCCCGTACTGAATAAGCTATGGTGGAGGTGGGTTTGCCTTGGTAGGGCAAGCCTTGGCCATATGCCCTTCTACTCCACAGACATAGCACCCACTCATGCCTTGGCGACATACTCCTGGGTGCATCTTCCCACATTTTAGGCAAGGAGGATATTTAGAGTGCTTGCTTGAGGAGCTTCCTTTGTTGCTTCCAGAAGTTTTATGATCCTCCTGCTTCCTCTTGTTTGGGTTCCCCTTCCAGTTCTGCAGGTTACCCTGAGACTTCTGGACTACTACTTGCTTCTGTTGCATTCTAGTGGCCTTTATACTATTTAAGTAATGTGTAACGCCCCAAATTTTGGTCTTGCTTCCGATTGTAAAAAAGGCACAAAAATGTCGATATATATTATCAGATTGTATGACATTTATTTCATAAATGAATAAAATTATCTTTTTGTGATTTCATGATTTAATGTTATGTGATTTCATTAGAAAGGATTAGGAATATGTAATTGCATAAATTAGAATATGTGATTTCATGAATTGGAATATGTGATTGCATAAATGTGATTTGAGAATATGAGAGTGAATTGGGCTAATAGGCTTTGCAAAAGTGAAAAACCAAAGAGGAGCAAAAATATGCTCTTGCCGAGGATCGAACCTTGGAACTCTTGGTAAGCAAAGCCTTGAAAAGCAACGAAGTAACCAATTCACCCAGCAGGGGATTGCTGAGAGGAAGGAAGGGAAATTCTTGTTAAGGGTTAGGGGATGTGAAAGGGTAGAGGAAGAGGCTCTTGATGAGAAACCCCGTGGTGAAGGGACACTTGGAGAAGAGGCACTTTGTCTCTTCCCTTAGTATAAATAAGAGGGAGTGCTAAGGGGCTAACCATCATTGTTGCAAACCCCTCACTCACTCTCCCTCTTCAATTTTCGAAATCCTAACTCCCCTCTTCCTCTTCAATTTTCAAAATTCAAACTCCTCTTCCTCCTTGAGATTTTCGAAAATCCAAGGGAAGGGTCTCATCCCAACGGACACTCCCAAGACCCCATTGAAGGTTTGAATCTCTTGCAAGGCAAGAAGAAGTCAAGGACCTCAAGAGCAAGGACAAGCACATCCCCTCCGAACTAAGGGTATACCTTAAGGATATTTAGCGAAAGAAGTAAGTGCCCCTCACCTGTAGCATAATTGCTGTGTATGATTTCCTTCTTCTTGTAGTTTGCGAAAATGGGGATTTGCCCTAGGTAAGTTTCGGCCACCCCTTAAGGGAAAGCCTTGGTTACTTTTTGATACATGAGAAGACCCCTTGGAACTTAGGGTATACCTATATGTTGATTTCCTTCAAGTTGTGATAACAAAAAAAATTAGGGTTTGCACCCCCTACAAGTTTTGGCCAAGACATGGAAAAATTAGGGATTCAAGGGTTGAATTACTCTATGATGTATCTTATGTTAGTGTATGACATGATAGTGTAGATAAGGTGTTTGTATAAATGGTTGTGTGAATGTTTGATTTCAAAAACCCTAAATCCCCCTACCCTACACTTTCGGCCAACCCTAGAAGAATTAGGGTTTAGGGTGCATGATTAACCTATGATGAAATCCATGTTTAATAATGTTGCATGATATGTATGTGAGGTGTTTGTGTAAATGTTTATGTGAAGGTTTGATTTCCAAATACCCTAATCCCCCCTACCCTACACCATTCGGCCAACACCCTAAAGTTAGGGTTTGTAGAGGATAAACTACCCTATGAGATATGCTTATGTTTGGGATGATGATATGTATATGCAAGTGATGTTTAAATGGAATCTTTGATTGAAAAACTTAATTTTTCCCTAGCATGTGATATTCGGCCAAAGCATGGAACATTAGGTTTATGAAGGTTGATTACCCTATGATGTATGCTATGCTTAGTATGATACATGATGTATATATATATGATACTTGTATGGGATGTTTGATGTCAAAAACCTAAGCTAACTCCACCCTTAACTTTCGGCCAAAGGGCCCTATACTTGGGATTGGATTAATAAATACCATGCATGATAATGATCTTGTGTAGGATATGACATGCTTGTGTGATTCTTGATATGTTGATTGGAATGCATGCTAGCCAAATTACAACTTTCGGTCAAGAGAGAGCTCTTGGTCCCTAGCCTTGGTTGCTCCCATGAAATGCATGCTTTATACTATGCTAGTTATCAAGATTATGAATGTATACATATGTATAAAAATGAGCCCTATAGGGCATGGACGAAGAAGGCTTAGGGCCTAAAGAATGCTTCCCTAGAAGGTTGGGACTAAGAGCATACTTTATGAAAATGAAGAACATGATAACTAATTTATTTTGTAATGGCTTGTACTATAGACTCTTAAAGCGAGTCAAATGATTATGATACTAGGCTGAAGGACTTTTGAGAAGGCCTAGTAAACCCTAGTGGTTCGGGATTAGCTACCTTGTTCCTATTCAGGGGCGCGCGCAAAACATGAAGTACAAGCCGGACCCTAATGATTATGCTATGTTCAAGTATTATGTTTATATGTTTTCAAAAGAACCTTCCTATGAAGTTAACATGCTTAGATGTTTAAACATGCTTAAATGATTACCATGCTTGAATGTGATATATTCTCTTACCTTTTCATGATATCCGATTTTGTGAGTAGGATAGGGTCTTACTAAGCTATTGCTTATCGTTTAGTGTTTTCCCTTATGCTACAGATAAAGGACGCTAAGCTATGGAGGCTGCGGGAGAAGGGCAAGTGTGTGTGTGATAGTGCTGGTGGATAAAAAGGATCTTGCTCTTAGTTGCTTCAGTTTTGGAACTTGTCATGTTAAACCCATGTTATGTTTTTCTTTTTATATACATACTATGTTTGAAGATGAATAAAAATAATTATGCTTCCGCTACATGAACCTTGCATGCTTAAATGATACATAGGCCCATGCATAGATTAGATTGAAAAAAAATATGAATGCATGCGTGTAGTTGTAATGTATGAAAATTAAAGTAGCGCCGCCGAATCCCTAGGGGATTAAGGGCGGGCGTTACAAGTTGGTATCAGAGCCAGGTCTACCTCACCACTATCACACTCATCAAGCCCTCATCCTGCCGCTTCCAAGTAAGAACTCTAAACCTACTGCTTCCTTTATGCATGATTGTATGTGCTACTCCTAGTTAATTATGCATGGATGTAGGAATAACTATTACCTCATACTAGTCTCATTTCTTATAAAGATGGCTAGAAGACGTAGTAACCGTCTTAACGGGACTGCCCCTCCACCACTTAACGAGACAACACCACTCAACGAGACAGTACCCCCACCAAATCTGGCACATGTTGTAACCGAACTACAACGCCAGATCGCGGAGCAACAACTGATCATCACTAACCTGATGAATCAGTAGGGGAACCCTACCCCTCCACCACCAGTGAACCAGACGATTATCCCAGTCGCAACCCCGGTTACGCCAGCACACCCGGCAGCCCCTGTCACGGTAGCCCGACCAGAGGCTTACCTAATCCAATGGCAGAGGTTGAAACCGGAAAGTTTCTCCGGTGCTAGTGAACCCTGGGACGCGCAGGCCTGGTTCAAAACAGTGGAAAGCACCATGGAATTGCTCGACTGGCCCGAGCATGAGAAGATCAAATGCGCATAGTTCTGCCTTTCGGGAGATGCGCGTATGTGGTGGGAAAGAATAAAGACCAAACGCCAGGTGAATCAGATGACATGGAAGGACTTCGAATCGGAATTCTTCAAAGTGTTCTTCCACATGCGGGTCACCAACTGGCATTTCGACGAGTTCACCGAGTTCCGACAAGGTGAGCTATCAGTCAGCGAGGCAATGAAGAAATTCAACAGACTAGCCCGCCTCTGCCTGGAGCTAGTCAGCACTGAGAAAGAAAAAGTCAGACTTATGCTGAAAATGCTGCGGCCTGAAATTGCCCTGAATGCGGCCGGCGGAGTCAACCGGCCACAGACCGCAGAAGAGATGTTCAGTAGTGCTCTGATTACTGAGCACTACCTGAACAACATCAACCAGCAAAAGAAGGTGCTGACTGAAAACAAGAGCCAAACCCAAGCCGGAGGTCAGAAGCCTCAGAATAATAGTTGGAAGGGGAACCACAATGGCAAGAGAGAGAACGACTCAAAAAGTGGTCCCGCCAACAAGCAGCCCAAATTCGACCCGTGTGCTACATGCGGAAGGCCGCACCCAGGAGCTTGCCTCCAAGGGATAGGCAAGTGTTACAACTGCGGACGGGTAGGGCACAAGGCCCAAGATTGCCACGCCAAAAAGCAAGCACCTCCCCAACCGCAAGTACCACCGGGTGCGACAAATGCAAGGGTTTTCTCATTATCCAAGGAAGACGTGGCGAATGCATCAAACGTAGTCACAGGTCAGATATTCATTTACAGTCGGTATGCTACTGCTTTATTTGACACTGGAGCTACGCATTCGTTCATTTCTATGCCATTTACTGCAAAGTTAGATATACCCCCTCAAGTTATGAACTGCAAGTTTCTTACAACCCTACCCTCGGGAGATATGATACCATCTACCTATATGATGCGTGCCACACCAATCAGGATCGCTGGGAGGGAACTCTATAGCGATCTGATAGTGCTGGACATGCAAGACTATGACATTATATTAGGCATAACGGCAGCCCATCTTGCTCACTGAGTTGGACTAGTTTTGTATGTAGAATTATAAGACGGAATAAAAATAAATTTTGGTGATATAATAAATAAGATCTCATTTACCCTATATTAATCATGCAACAAATAAGGATGAATATTTGGGGAAGCATAATATGAGTTGGGTTACCCAGAATTGTTTTAGTTCGAGGACGAACTTTCTATAAGGTGTAGGGGATTGTAACGCCCCAAATTTTGGGCTTGCTTCCGATTGTAAAAAGGGCACAAAAATGTCGATATATATTATCAGATTGTATGACATTTATTTCATAAATGAATAAAATTACCTTTTTGTGATTTCATGATTTAATGTTATGTGATTTCATTAGAAAGGATTAGGAATATGTAATTGCATAAATTAGAATATGTGATTTCATGAATTAGAATATGTGATTGCATAAATGTGATTTGAGAATATGAGAGTGAATTGGGCTAATAGGCTTTGCAAAAGTGAAAAACCAAAGAGGAGCAAAAATATGCTCTTGCCGAGGATCGAACCTTGGAACTCTTGGTAAGCAAAGCCTTGAAAAGCAACGAGGTAACCAATTCACCCAGCAGGGGATTGCTGAGAGGAAGGAAGGGAAATTCTTGTTAAGGGTTAGGGAATGTGAAAGGGTAGAGGAAGAGGCTCTTGATGAGAAACCCCGTGGTGAAGGGACACTTGGAGAAGAGGCACTTTGTCTCTTCCCTTAGTATAAATAAGAGGGAGTGCTAAGGGGCTAACCATCATTGTTGTAAACCCCTCACTCACTCTCCCTCTTCAATATTCGAAATCCTAACTCCCCTCTTCCTCTTCAATTTTCGAAATTCAAACTCCTCTTCCTCCTTGAGATTTTCGAAAATCCAAGGGAAGGGTCTCATCCCAACGGACACTCCCAAGACCCCATTGAAGGTTTGAATCTCTTGCAAGGCAAGAAGAAGTCAAGGACCTCAAGAGCAAGGACAAGCACATCCCCTCCGAACTAAGGGTATACCTTAAGGATATTTAGCGAAAGAAGTAAGTGCCCCTCACCTGTAGCATAATTGCTGTGTATGATTTCCTGCTTCTTGTAGTTTGCGAAAATGGGGATTTGCCCTAGGTAAGTTTCGGCCACCCCTTAAGGGAAAGCCTTGGTTACTTTTTGATACATGAGAAGACCCATTGGAACTTAGGGTATACCTATATGTTGATTTCCTTCAAGTTGTGATAACAAAAAAAATTAGGGTTTGCACCCCCTACAAGTTTCGGCCAAGACATGGAAAAATTAGTGATTCAAGGGTTGAATTACTCTATGATGTATCTTATGTTAGTGTATGACATGATAGTGTAGATAAGGTGTTTGTATAAATGGTTGTGTGAATGTTTGATTTCAAAAACCCTAAATCCCCCTACCCTACACTTTCGGCCAACCCTAGAAGAATTAGGGTTTAGGGTGCATGATTAACCTATGATGAAATCCATGTTTAATAATGTTGCATGATATGTATGTGAGGTGTTTGTGTAAATGTTTGTGTGAAGGTTTGATTTCCAAAAACCCTAATCCCCCTACCCTACACCATTCGGCCAACACCCTAAAGTTAGGGTTTGTAGAGGATAAACTACCCTATGAGATATGCTTATGTTTGGGATGATGATATGTATATGCAAGTGATGTTTAAATGGAATGTTTGATTGGAAAACTTAATTTTTCCCTAGCATGTGATATTCGGCCAAAGCATGGAACATTAGGTTTATGAAGGTTGATTACCCCATGATGTATGCTATGCTTAGTATGATACATGATGTATATATATATGATACTTGTATGGGATGTTTGATGTCACAAACCTATGCTACCTCCACCCTTAACTTTCGGCCAAAGGGCCCTATACTTGGGATTGGATTAATAAATACCATGCATGATAATGATCTTGTGTAGGATATGACATGCTTGTGTGATTCTTGATATGTTGATTGGAATGCATGCTAGCCAAATTACAACTTTCGGCCAAGAGAGAGCTCTTGCACCCTAGCCTTGGTTGCTCCCATGAAATGCATGCTTTATACTATGCTAGTTATCAAGATTATGAATGTATACATATGTATAAAAATGAGCCCTATAGGGAATGGACGAAGAAGGCTTAGGGCCTAAAGAATGCTTCCCTAGATGGTTGGAACTAAGAGCATACTTTATGAAAATGAAGAACATGATAACTATTTTATTTTGTAATGGCTTGTACTATAGACTCTTAAAGCGAGTCAAATGATTATGATACTAGGCTGAAGGACTTTTGAGAAGGCCTAGTAAACCCTAGTGGTTCGGGATTAGCTACCTCGTTCCTATTCAGGGGCGCGCGCAAAACATGAAGTACAAGCCGGGCCCTAATGATTATGCTATGTTCAAGTATTATGTTTATATGTTTTCAAAAGAACCTTCCTATGAAGTTAACATGCTTAGATGTTTAAACATGCTTAAATGCTTACCATGCTTGAATGTGATATATTCTCTTACCTTTTCATGATATCCGGTTTTGTGAGTAGGACAGGGTCTTACTAAGCTATTGCTTATCGTTTAGTGTTTTCCCTTATGCTACAGATAAAGGACGCTAAGCTATGGAGGCTGCGGGAGAAGGGCAAGTGTGTGTGTGATAGTGCTGGTGGATAAAAAAGATCTTGCTCTTAGTTGCTTCAAGTTTTGGAACTTGTCATGTTAAACCCATGTTATGTTTTTCTTTTTATATACATACTATGTTTGAAGATGAATAAAAATAATTATGCTTCCGCTACATGAACCTTGCATGCTTAAATGATACATATGCCCATGCATAGATTAGATTGAAAAAAAATATGAATGCATGCGTGTAGTTGTAATGTATGAAAATTAAAGTAGCGCCGCCGAATCCCTAGGGGATTAAGGGCGTGCGTTACAAGCCTTTTTATTGTAACGACCCGGCCCCTTGGCCCCTTGGGCGGCCCAACTGGCGGTCCCTTGGGCGGCCCATTTGGCGACCCCTTATGTCGTCAACCGACGACCATTGGCCGTGCCGTTACTCACAAGTACTTCCCACCCCTGGCCAGTGGATTTTTGCCTTCCTCAGGATTCGAACTCTAGACCTCCAGGCTAAGCACTAAAGTTTATGAATCCTGATACCAATTGAGCTATAGCTCAATTGGTATCAGGATTCATAAACTTTAGTACTTAGCCTGGAGGTCTAGAGTTCGAATCCTGAGGAAGGCAAAAATCCACTGGCCAGGGGTGGGAAGTACTTGTGAGTAACGGCACGGCCAATGGTCGTCGGTTGACGACATAAGGGGTCGCCAAATGGGAAGCCCAAGGGACCGCCAGTTGGGCCGCCCAAGGGGCCGGGTCGTTACATAATGTTCAGTGATCAAGGTACTACTTATCAGTTCTTCGGAGGTCTACGACCTATTAACACCGCCGACCACATTTAAAGCTATTTCCGGCCTTAACTTCTTCAGCATTAGTCTGACTCTTTCTTTTTCAGTACCAACTAGCTCTGGGCACAGACGAGCCAACCGGTTAAACTTCTTCACTGTTTCATCCACGGATTATTCTCCTTGTCTGAACTCCGTAAATTCATCATAGTGCTTGTTGGTTACTCGCATGTGAAGGTAGTCTTCGAAGAATTCAACTTCGAAGTCGACCCATGTCATTTGGTTGACACTTCTCATGGCCTTGACTCTTTCCCATCACATTCTAGCATCTCCGGTAAGGCAGAAGGAGACACACTTGATCTTCTCTACCTCAGGCCAGTCCAATAGCTCTACTATGCTCTCCAACATTTTGAACCATGCTTGAGCATCCCATGGTTCACTTGTGCTTGAGAAATTCTTTGGCTTCAGTTTCTACCACTGAATGAGGTACGCTTCTTGCCTTACCCCCTTGCCAGGACTACATATGTAACCGATGGATCTTCGGTCACAACTGGGGTTGTAACATTTGCCTTGGCGAGATAACAGGAGTGACCTGCTGGTTAGCAATCATTATGGCAATAACTTGCTGTTGCTCTACTACTTGCCTTTGCAACTGAGCGACCACCTCTAAGAGATTTGGTGGTGGTACTGCTTCTGTTGCCTCTGGCCCTCTAGGAGCTTAATCCTTGTTTTGGACCCTTCTGGGACGTTCCCTTGCCATTCTCTTACTATACATCATGAAGAGAATAAGGACATTACTTATTATCATACTATCAACATACTTATCATCATACTCATATAGCATATGTCATATCATCATATTCATATAAAAGACATATATTGAAAAACTAAACATATGCACTTTCTTACTTGGTAGGGGGCAAGATTGATGCTTGATATCATTGTGGAGGAAGGGCAGAACTTGCTCTGATACCAAACCTGTAACGACCCTCTCTTTCTACCTTATGACCTTAGAGGGAAGTCACATACACTTCTCTTATCAGCATGTGCCAGTCGACTGACACCTTGAGTAGTCGACTGGTGCAGTCGACACAGCCTGGGTTCACTCCCCCAATATTTCTGTTCGAAACCTAGGAGGGGACCAATCGACTGATGACCTTATCAGTCGACTGGTGCAGTCGACTCCACCTGGGAATCACTCGACCAATGTTTCTGTTCCCTCAAATTCACGAGGTAGTCGACTGATACCTGAACCAGTCGACTGATACCTCTGGAACTGTAGTTTCCAAATTTCAGAAACACTGTTCAAGTATACATAAACACCATATTTCAACAACACAACAAATAGAAGACTCATAATCATATACCCATCATAATTGGACTCAATCATACTCCATTTAGCATGCACTTCAAACTTAATATCTTCTTGCGGAATAAACATAACCAACATGACACAAAACTCATGAACTCAAAAAAACTCATAACATTTTATTGTTTAGAGCAGGGAACATTACAAACTCATCCCGAAGGATCGCATTCCACTGTTCCGCTGCCACTGACACAAACCATCCATCCCTTAGCCTCATTGCTTTACATCCTTTCTTTACCTCTATCTACAATAAAAGGATGTAAACAATAAGCAAATTGTTTACTAAGTTGATACCTATCTCACAAAACATGCATTCGATATAAAACATGTCATGCTCACTATAAAACATGTGTAACTAAAAATGCTATTTTTTAACATGAAAAATGATCATGAATACATTTGTAACAATTGCTTGCATTGGAAAACTTTGCTCAAACTGAAAATGCTTAACTTGCTTGAAATAAATACTTGCTATGGAAAACTTGAAACTTGTAATCTTATACTTCATATACTTCAAAATAATAAACATCCTCGCTTGGGCCCCGGCATAGTACCAATGCGCGCATCCCTAATAGTTTTTGGGGTAGCTAGCCACCGAACCCTAATAGAGCATCTACTAGCTTGCCTAATTGGGACTTGCACCCGTGGGCCTTGTGCCCGGTACATGCCGCTTAAATGTAATATACTTAACTTGTACTCATGCTTATACATAACATGCTTAAACTTAGCACATATCTTGCATATAGAAAGTAGGGTTCCCAAAACATGCTTTTGAGACATCATAAAGCCTTGGTCTTGTACTCATCAAGGCACCTTGCATGCCAAAAGCCCAAAACTTGCTTTTGGGCAAATCAAGACCTCGGTTTTCACCCCATACTTACATCGAATACCTTGTGTGCCAAAATCCCAAAACTTGCTTTTGGGCAAATAAAGACCTTGGTCTTGCTATACTAAGAACACATCATCCAAAGACATAGAATCATGTTTAGAATCACACGAAAACTACTTTTATTGCAGGTGAGTGATCTACTTATATCCTTGTGCTTCTAAACTTACTACACGGCGTAGAATCTTCTTCCTTGTGCAATCTTCTAACCCTTGGCCCTATGAGAGAACCCTAGTTTCCTCTTGGTAAGAAACCCTAACTCTCCTCTCTTGGTTTTCGCAGGGAAGAAGAAGCAGATGTTGAACCATCTTCCATAAAGGACGCTTACTATTACTTATCTAATATCGGTACCATATTTCAACTAGATACTTACCATCTGTAATGGAAATTTAAAATTAACACTAATTGAGGGGCACGGGTTCGAGCCTTGGCTCTCCCTATCCTTTTAAAGAATTTTTTCATTTTATTTTGGAAAAATTCTGAAAAATTCTGGTGTTACAGTACTTCCGTTGCCGCCAGTGGTAATGTACGGGTCTAACGAGTAGGATATTTGTTTTTATAGTGCCCTCTCTCCCTACACTTGAAACAGATTATGTGAAATTTAAAATTAGACATTATAAAATAAATATACCTCTTTCACCCTTGACTCCCCCTCAATTTCTGGCCTTTTTGCTCCTTCGGCAGTGAGTCTAATCAGAGCCACCTACCCTGATACCAATTATGGGATCAATGGCATTGATTCAGGGGGGTGAATATTGACTTGCTTTTTTTTGCGGAACTTTGTCGTCCGTTCGTTCATTCTTGCAAACAGAGAGTTAGTACACAACGAAATATTAAATAAGAAAAACACACAGCAATAACTCGCGGGACTTAGTTGGTTCCCAACCCCTCAGGGTTAGTACGTCCATGGCCTAATTACGGGTAGTGCCCGTCCATTGGTGGTCTCCTTTTCGAAATTTTCGGAGGTGGAGAAACTCGCCTTATAGTTTGAGTACAAGCACAATAATACAAAGAATTACAATTGTAAGTAAAAGCAAACCAAAAAAAAGATGACGATCCCAACCAATCCGGAACTCCGAAGCATCGCACACTTCCTCCTGGATCCTCCTTGGTCGCAGAGTTTCATCTCAACACTTTTACTTTACATAGAATGAGTAAGCCGATGTGAATATTGATGTTCTGAGCTGAGGGGTCGAACCCCTTTTTATACATAGTTCTCGGGCACCTGATAGCTTATGGGGCACCTCACAAGCGGTCAAACCTGATCCGAACTAGCGAACTCGACGCTGGGATAAAACCTGCATCCTAGGCGCCTGGGATCACTCAGACACTTGGGATGCTTAAGGCGCCTGGTAGGTTGGGCACCTAGGATGGACACCCTAAACCCAAGCCGCTCACCACAGGGCGCCTGATTGGATCCGGGCACCCGGGAAGCCCTTTCCCAGGTCAATATTTTCTTGTGTTTGCTCTCCTATCTTGCCACATACTCCAGGTTCCTGCAAGACAAACAAACACAAAACAAAACAAAAATCTTAAGCCTTAATGATTGACAGACAGACCTGTCTGGTTCTGACTTTGGATTTCAAATGAAATCCTAGGTTGAACTGATGCCTACTGTTCCCTTTCTGGGCAACGCGTCCTCACTTACTCCACTTTGGAAAAGTTACCCTTTACTAACCGGGACCTTCGGTAGGACTTTTGCTCAGCCTCCATGACTCCCGAATCTCAAGTCGTCCGATCCTCGACCCGTCTCTACTTCTGTCCGTAGTTCTCTCTTGGCTAAGTGTTTTTCTAGATCCTCGACTAGGAGTTCATGCCCAATTCCTCGAACTAGGACTTCGGTGCCCAACCCTTGGCTAGGACTTCGTGCCCGATCTGCGACCAGGAATTCATGTCCAACCCTCGGTCAGGTGTTCGGTGCCCATCCCTCGGACAGGTCTTCGGTGCCCAGCCCTCGGACAGGTCTTCGTGCCTAGCTTCACTCACTAGGACTTCGTCCACCTATCTTCACTCACTAGGACCCAACTTCACTCACTAGAAATTCGTCCACTTAGCTTCACTCACTACTGTGGGATCATTGTAATCGATAGAGGGGGAGGGGTGAATAGCGATTACTTAAAATTTTCAGAATAATCAGAAATACAGCGGAAGAATAAATACGCAATGCTAACGCGTTTCTTTTTACTTGGTTCGGAGTCTTTAAAGGCTCCTACTCCAAGGCCCACGATCCTTAACCGTTTTTGTTGGACAATTCTATAAGTCGAATAAAAGTTACAAATATGTAATTCAAAGTACAAAATTGAAACACCAAATTTAAATTATATTGACGACACAATAAGGGTTGCACAACGTCATGGGCAGCGAGTCGTCGATCTTGATCATTTGCGGCGCGAAAAAACTCGAGCACCGAAGAAGTTTGAAGAGCGTTGGTGTGCTTGAGTTGCAAGAAAGCTTTTCTGTAACGCCCGCCCTTATATCTACTCTCGGGGCGGGGTTACGTACAATCAATCAATCATATAATTATTTTAACATAACATAAAAATAATGCAAGAGTGCGAGGACTAAGTATTGAGCATGCTTGTCTAAAACCATCAAGTGATATTTACAAGTACTAAACATACTAGTCAGTATATACCAATCAAATATCATGCTTGGATCATTAGAACATGGTAGGTGCATAGTAAGTTTAGTAGCACATAAATCATGATAGTGAGGTTATACATTCCATTGCATAATATTAGTTCATCAAATTGAGTCTAAAGGAAGTCTAGAACATCATGTGAAATATTTAATTAAGAGTTATTCTACAATATGATAGGTTCACGAGTAGTTCAACTCACAACATGATCAAACCTAATCAAGTATAAGAGTAATCACTAACATTCATTATCACGGAGACATAAACAAAAGCATAATAAAGTAGATATAGAAGTCTTTCTTTCCCGAGCCACCACCCCACACATCTTCAGCCCTTCTGCCTCTTCCTTTGGTTTAAGTGTTCCTTACCCTTATCTGCAGCATAAGACAACACATAAACTAGTAAGCACAAATGCTTAGTAAGGATCCTGTCCTACTCGCAAAATCCATACGAAGGAATACAACATGCACACATAATAAATCATAAGCATGAGTTCATCACAGCATACTAAACATCAAAGTTTCTAAGCATGCAGTATATAGTATCTTAAGCATACCCATCACATATAATAAATGTTTTCAAAACAATTCCATAAAGGTATTACTTAAAAATACATCAACATCATATAAGGCCCAGTTGTGTACCACATAATGCGCGTTCCCTAATGAATTGGGGTAGCGAGCCACCAATCTCATTAGAGCAGGACCCTTCCGTCCTACCGGAGCCATGACCTTATGTTAACATGCACCCCGGATTTGTTTAACGACCCCCTTCCGAGTCAGGTACCACAACTTACAAAGTAAAATACTTATCATGTCTTTACATATATGCTAAGGAGTACTCCAAATATCACTCTCAAGGGACACACCACTCTTCAAGGGTGCTCATGATCGCATAGGGACACACCACACAACATAAGGGGTGCTCTTGATCCCATACTTAGTGGAGTATCCTTTCAAGCATTTTAACATACACATCACATGCAATCTCATAAGGGTGCCCCATGGGCTATAAGACATGCTCATACATACATCATATTTCAACCACTTAACATACTTTATATATGACAAGATTGGTCACATAAATCATACTCATATCATAGAAAGTGGTAGCATGCTTCATGGATTAAATTCATTCTTCCTAACCCTAAACTAGGGTTTGGCCGAAATTCATAAGGTAAGGATAGGTTAGGTTTTTGACATCAAATTTCCCATACAAGCATCACATATATATACATCATGTATCATACTAAGCATAGCATACATCATGGGGAAATCGACCTTCACAACCCTAATGTTCCTTGCCTCGGCCGAAAGTCATGCTAGGGAAAAATTAAGTTTTTCAATCAAACATTCCATTTAGACATCACATGCATATACATATCATCATCCCCAAACATAAGCATATCTCATAGGGTACATCCCATACAAGCATCACATATGTATATATCATGTATCATACTAAGCATAGCATACATCATGGGGTAATCAACCTTCACAACCCTAATGGTTCATGCCTTGGCCGAAAGTCATGCTAGGGGAAAGTTAAGTTTTCCAATCAAACATTCCATTTAAACATCATATGCATATACATATCATCATCCCCAAACATAAGCATATCTCATAGGGTAGTTTAACCTTCACAAACCCTAATCTTAGGGTGTTGGCCGAAAGTCATAGGGTAGGAGTATTAGGGTTTTTTGGCAATGAAACATTCACACACAAACATTTATACAAACACCTTGTATACACCATCATACAATACGCTAAGCATGGATATATTATAGGATAATTCAACCCTCACTAACCCTAGTTTCCATGCCTTGGCCGAAACCCATCCAAACCCTAAACCCTAGTTTTTTTTCTCATCACAATATGAAAGGACACAACATATATGTATACCCTAAATTCCAAGGGGTCTTCTCATGCATCAAGGAGTAACCAAGGTCTCCCCCTTAGGGGTGGCCGAAACCTACACAAGGGCAAAACCCTAGGGTTTTGTTCCTAACATCATGAAGGAAACAACATATACATATACCCTAAGTTCCAAGGGGTCTTCTCATGCATCAAGGAGTAACCAAGGCCTTCCCCTAAGGGGTGGCCGAAACTTACACAAGGGATTTTCCCTTTTTTGAAAAACAAGAAGAACAAAAGATTCATGCACAACAATTACACTGCAGGCGAGGGGATACTTACATCCTTTCGCTTGAATTTCACCTTCTCTAAATCTTTAGGGTACCCTTGGTTGAAGGAGGGGTGAGTGTTTCCTTCACTAGAACTTCTCTAGAATTCTTGGCCCTAGTAGAGGGCAAGATCCTTGGATGGGATCTTCCTCCTTCCAATTCCCTAGGGTTAGAACCCTAGGGTGTACATTTCGAAAAAATGAAGAAGAAGAAGAAGAGGCTCTAGGTTTCGGTTTTGAAGTGGGGAAGAAGAAGAGAGAAATGCAAATTCTTTTTCCTCTCTTATTTATACTCTTCTCATGAAGAGACATGTCTCTTCACTTCCCTAGCTTTAACAAGCATGTTTCTTATTCTCTCAACAAGAAAACATCCTTTGTGCAATGGTTAAGACATGGTTAGTGCAACTAGGTGGTTCAAGGTTCGATCCTTGCTTCCTCCTTTCTACATCATCTTTTTATCACATTTTGCACTAATCCATATCAAAGCCCATTAAGCCAAGCCCATCATGACATTTCATAATAATGTTTCATGAATTCTTCATATTTCATATGGGAAAATTTTAGGGGTGTTACAATCTCCCATACCTTATAAAAAGTTCGTCCCGAACTTAAAACAGTTCCGGATACTTTAATCGAAAATTTGGGGTGTTACAATCCCACGCACCTTATAAAAAGTTCGTCCTGAACTTTAAAACAATTCCGGATACTTTAATCGCATTGCCTCCTCTCGTTCCCAGGTGACTTCCTCGAATTGCTCGTTCCGCCACAGAACCTTTACTAAGGGCACTTCCTTGTTCCTTAGCTTTTTGACTTCCCAATCTAGGATCTGAATAGGTCGGCGTTCGGAACTTAGGTTCTCTTGGTCTTGTACGGGTTGGGGCTCTATCATTTGCTTCACATCAGAGGTACATTTCTTGAGCATTGATACATGGAAGACGTTGTGGATAGCCGACATTTCTGGCGGTAGTTCCAGTTCGTAGGCCACTTTGCCTACCCGTCTCAGGATCTGATACGGTCCCACATATCTCGGACTCAGCTTCCCTCTCTTCCTGAATCTCATCACCCCTTTCATAGGGGCTACTTTAAGGAATACTGAATCCCCAACATCAAACTCTAGTGGTTTGCGTCGCTTATCCGCGTAGCTTTTCTGCTGACTCTGAGCAGTCTCTATCCTCTGCCAGATATTCTTTATAGCCTGAGTGGTTTCATCTATAATATCAGTCTGGAGTCCCATCTCCTTCTTTTCACCACTCTCAAGCCAGCATATAGGAGATATGCATTTCCTTCCGTATAGTGCTTCGTACGGTGCCATCCTGATAGTAGCCTGATAACTGTTGTTATAAGCAAACTCTACTAGGCTCAGGTATCGACACCAGCTTCTCTTGAAGTCCAAGGCACAAGCTCGTAACATATCCTCTAATATTTGATTCACTCTTTCAGTCTGCCCGTCAGTCTGGGGGTGAAAGGCCGTACTGAATTTCAGCTTCGTGCCAAGAGCCTTCTTACGTGTCTCCAAAAATCTGAAGTAAATCGACCATCCCTATCCGAGATAATGGTCTTGGGAACCCCGTGTAGTCGGACAATTTCCTTGACGTACAGTTGAGCCAACTGCTCTACTGAGTGGGTTATCCTGATAGCCAGAAAATGGGCAGGCTTGGTTAGCCTGTCCACAATAACCCATATACCATCATATCCATTCGTCGTTCTAGGCAGCCCTGAGATGAAATCCATAGAGATGTCTTCCCATTTCCACTCGGGAATCGGCAGAGGTTGCAGGACTCCTCCAGGCCTCTGGTGTTCTGCTTTGACCCTCTGGCAGGTCAAACACATACCAATATAGTGGGTTACATCTCGCTTCATACCGGACCACCAAAACTTGCTCTTCAGATCTTGATACATCTTGGTAGACCCAGGATGCATCGCATAAGGTATTCCGTGAGCTTCCTCGAGGATTCTTGTCCGTAAGTCGAAGTCGTCGGGAACACATAATCGATCCCGAAGATATAAGACTCCGCTGTCCGATATCCGAAATACATCGTCCTTGCCTTCGAGAACCTCTTGCTTGATTCTCTGAAGACTCGGATCTGATTCTGTTTTTCCAGAATATCATCGAATAATGTCGGCGTAATCATCAGGGTGGACAGCTGTCCTGATATGATTTCAATCTCGTAATTCATAATTTCATCCCCTAAGGGTTGTGACAAAGCTGATAAAGACATCAAAGCAGCACATGATTTCCTACTGAGAGCATCGGCTACCTTGTTGGCTTTTCCCGGGTGGTACAGGATCTCACAGTCATAATCCTTGACCAATTCGAGCCATCTGCGCTGTCTCATATTCAGATCTTTCTAGGTGAAGAAATACCGCAGACTCTGGTGATCTGTATAAACTTTACACTGAGTTCCATATAGATAGTGCCTCCATATTTTCAGTGCAAAGACCATCGCTGGTAACTCTAAGTCATGGGTAGGGTAGTTTCTTTCATGTTCCTTTAGTTGCCTAGAGGCATAGGCAATTACCTTCCCATTTTGCATAAGCACAGCTCCGAGTCCAAGTTTGGATGCGTCGCTGTACATATCGAAACCCATATCGCTCTCTGGAAGAGTCAATATTGGAGCGCTAGTCAGCCTCCTTTTCAGTTCAGTAAAGCTCTTCTCACATTCATCAATCCATACATATTTCTTGTCTTTCTTAGTAAGAGTTGTCATAGGGGCTGCAATCCGAGAGAAGTTCTCTACGAATTTCCTGTAATAGCCTGCTAGCCCGAGGAAACTTCTGATTTCGCTAGCATTCTTGGGTCTGGTCCAGTTACTTACAGCTTCGATTTTAGTCGGGTCCACCATTACTCCTTCCTTGGAGATAACATGTCCCGAGAATGATACTTGATCGAGCCAGAACTCGCATTTGGAAAATTTAGCATACAGTTGTTCCTTCTGAAGAATCTGTAGAACTATACTCAGGTGCTCAGCATGTTCTTCGGGAGTTCTCGAATATATCAGGATATCGTCGATAAAGACGATCACAAATTTGTCGAGGAATGCCGAGAATACCCGATTCATTAAATCCATAAACATAGCTGGAGCATTGGTAACTCCAAATGGCATAACTACGAACTCATAATGTCCGTATCTGGTTCGAAAAGCCGTTTTTGGTATATCCTCCTTTTTCACCCTGACTTGGTGATAACCAAATCTCAGGTCAATCTTAGAGAAAACCGTGGCTCCCTTCAGTTGATCGAACAGGTCATCTATCCTGGGTAGAGGGTACCTGTTCTTGATAGTCACGTTGTTCAGCGCCCGATAGTCGATACACATTCGCATCGACCCATCCTTCTTTTTCACGAACAGTACGGGAGCTCCCCAGGGAGAATGACTAAGGTGGATGAGTCCCTTGTCAAGCAGCTCCTGAAACTGTCCCTGTAACTCTTTTAATTCCGTCGGCGCCATACGGTACGGTGCCTTAGAAATGGGGTTAGTACCAGGAACCAACTCAATTGTAAATTCTATATCTCTTTCAGGTGCTAACCCTGGTAAGTCATCGGGAAATACCTCTGGGTAATTGTATACGACTTTGACGTCTTCTAGCTTCGGGCCCTCTGTAGGACTGGTATCAACCACATGAGCTAGAAATCCAGAGCATCCCTTTTCTAACATCTTCCTTGCTTTCAGAGCCGACAAGAATTTGCTTGTCCTCTTCTTCGGCTCTCCGATAAATTCAAATAGAATTTCCGCCTCAGGTCGGAAGATAACCCTTCGGTTACGGCACTCAATAGAGGCGTCGTATTTGTTCAAGAAATCCATGCCCAATATCACATCATAATCTGACATATCAAGTACTATCAGATCGCAGTAGAGTTCCCTATCTGTGATTCTGATTGGTGCGGCACGTAGCATTTGGGTAGAGGGCATCACCTCACCCGAGGTCAGCGTTGTCAGAAATTTGCAGTCTAAATCTTGCAGTGACATATCATTTCTTTTGGCATATTGCATAGAGATAAACGAATGTGTTGCCCCAGTGTCAAATAAAGCAGTAGCATACTGACTGTAAATAAATATCTGACCTGGACAACAGTGGAGGCAGTCGCCACGTCTTCCTTCGTAAGAGAGAAAACCCTGGCGTTCGTTGTGGCAGGCGGGGCCTCTAATCTCCAATGGCATATATGAGTACCATCTATAGCTGCCTGCATCAGGTGTAGCTGGGGAGGAGCACCTTTGTACTGAGCATACTGCGGCTGAGGTGCTTTGGCTGCAGTAGGACACTCTCTGGCCATGTGTCCTTCCTTCCCGCAGGTGAAGCATCTCCTGGCGCCTAAGAGGCATGTCCCTAGGTGCATCTTCCCACAAGTGGCACATTGGGGATATTTAGGCTTCTTGCCTGCTGAACCACCGGCAGATTATTCCATGGCCTCCTCTTTCCGTTGTGGTTCTTTTTCCAGTGAGGGTTGCTATTCTGAGGTTTCTGACCTCCCGACTGACTCTGACTCTTGCTGGCGGTCAGTGCTGGGTTCTGCTGGTTAATATTCTTCAGATAATGCTCGGTAATAAGGGCGCTACTCAACAGCTCCTCTGCAGTCTGTGGCCTATTAACGCCGCCAGCTACATTCAGAGCTATCTCGGGCCTGAGCATCTTGAGCATTAATCTGACCCTTTCTTTCTCTGTACCGACCAGCTCCGGACATAATCGTGCCAGTCGGTTGAATTTCTTAACGGCATCGTTGACTGAGAGATTTCCCTGCCGGAATTCAGTGAACTCATCAAAATGCCTGTTTGTGACTTGCATATTAAAGAATTCCTCCAGAAATTCGGACTCGAAGTCCTTCCACTTCATCTGGTCCACTGACCTTCTAGCTTTTACCCGTTCCCACCACATCCTGGCGTCGCCAGTGAGGCAGAATGAGACACATTTAATTTTCTCATGCTCGGGCCAGTCTAATAATTCCACTGTGCTCTCAACTGCCTTGAGCCAGGCCTGGGCGTCCCAGGGCTCGCAGGTGCCAGAGAACTTTTTCGGCTTCAGTCTCTGCCACTGAATCAGATAGGCCTCCTGTCGGACTCCTCGGGCCGGAGTGTCCGGGGGTGCCTGTGCAGTTGGAGGCTCAGTAGATATCACATTCTGACTTCCCTGTGGGGTTGCAGTGTTCCCCTGCTGGGTCATCAGAGTGTTTATTATCTGTTGTTGTTCAGTGACCTGACGCTGCAGATCTGTGATCACTTGCATCATATTAGGTGGGGGTGCTGTCTCATTACCCCGATTGCTACGTCCTCTAGCCATATCTATCATACAGGTGATAAATGACTACATAAGAATTAATACTACTTTCACTTGTTATGCAAGTATTAATCATCTCCATATAATCATTACTGTACACGAACTAAAGTAAAGCGAGGTTAGGATCTCTTACTTGGAAGCGGCAAGATGAAGCTTGATGTGTGTGTAGTGGAGGGGAAATCTGCTCTGATACCAACCTGTAACGCCCGCCCTTATATCTACTCTCGGGGCGGGGTTACGTACAATCAATCAATCATATAATTATTTTAACATAACATAAAAACAATGCAAGAGATGAAAGTTAGACCTGCTATGTTATATGGTGCTGAATGTTGGGCTATGACTCGAGCACATGAGCAAAAGATGAAAGTTGCAGAGATGAGGATGTTAAGGTGGATGTGTGGACATACGAGGATGGATAGAATAAGGAATGAGAGTATTAGAGAGAAAGTCGGAGTTGCATCTATTGAAGAAAAACTTCGGGAGACACGTTTGAGATGGTACGGACATGTACTTAGAAGACGAATAAATGCCCCTGTTAGACGATGTGAAACTATGATAAATACGCACATTAAAAGAGGGAGAGGAAGACCAAAAAAGACTTGGTTGGCAACAATAAAACAAGATAAATTTTATTTAAATCTAGATGATGATATAGTAGGGGATAGAACTCAATGGCGTAAAAGGATCCATATAGCCGACCCCACCTAGTGGGATAAGGCTTTGTTGTTGTTGTTGTTGTTGTTATAAAAACAATGCAAGAGTGCGAGGACTAAGTACTGAGCATGCTTGTCTAAAACCATCAAGTGATATTTACAAGTACTAAGCATACTAGTCAGTACATGCCAATCGAATATCATGCTTGGATCATTAGAACATGGTAGGTGCATAGTAAGTTTAGTAGCACATAAATCATGATAGTGAGGTTATACATTCCATTGCATAATATTAGTTCATCAAATTGAGTCTAAAGGAAGTCTAGAACATCATGTGAAATATTTAATTAAGAGTTATTCTACAATATGATAGGTTCACGAGTAGTTCAACTCACAACATGATCAAACCTAATCAAGTATAAGAGTAATCACTAACATTCATTATCACGGAGACATAAACAAAAGCATAATAAAGTAGATATAGAAGTCTTTCTTTCCCGAGCCACCACCCCACACATCTTCAGCCCTTCTGCCTCTTCCATTAGTTTAAGTGTTCATTACCCTTATCTGCAGCATAAGACAACACATAAACTAGTAAGAACAAATGCTTAAAAAGGATCCTGTCCTTCTCGCAAAATCCATACGAAGGAATACAACATGCACACATAATAAATCATAAGCATGAGTTCATCACAGCATACTAAACATCAAAGTTTCTAAGCATGCAGTATATAGTATCTTAAGCATACCCATCACATATAATAAATGTTTTCAAAACAATTCCATAAAGGTATTACTTAAAAATATATCAATATCATATAGGGCCCAGTTGTGTACCACATAATGCGCGTTCCCTAATGAATTGGGGTAGCGAGCCACCAATCTCATTAGAGCAGGACCCTTTCGTCCTACCGGAGCCATGACCTTATGTTAACATGCACCTCGGATTTGTTTAACGACCCCCTTCCGAGTCGGGTACCACAACTTACAAAGTAAAATACTTATCATGTCTTTACATATATGCTAAGGAGTACTCCAAATATCACTCTCAAGGGACACACCACTCTTCAAGGGTGCTCATGATCCCATAGGGACACACCACACAACATAAGGGGTGCTCTTGATCCCATACTTAGTGGAGTATCCTTTCAAGCATTTTAACATACACATCACATGCAATCTCATAAGGGTGCCCCATGGGCTATAAGACATGCTCATACATACATCATATTTCGACCACATAACATACTTTATATATGACAAGATTGGTCACATAAATCATACTCATATCATAGAAAGTGGTAGCATGCTTCATGGATTAAATTCATTCTTCCTAACCCTAAACTAGGGTTTGGCCGAAATTCATAAGGTAAGGATAGGTTAGGTTTTTGACATCAAACTTCCCATACAAGCATCACATATATATACATCATGTATCATACTAAGCATAACATACATCATGGGGAAATCGACCTTCACAACCCTAATGTTCCTTGCCTCGGCCGAAAGTCATGCTAGGGAAAAATTAAGTTTTTCAATCAAACATTCCATTTAGACATCACATGCATATACATATCATCATCCCCAAACATAAGCATATCTCATAGGGTACATCCCATACAAGCATCACATATGTATATATCATGTATCATACTAAGCATAGCATACATCATGGGGTAATCAACCTTCACAACCCTAATGGTTCATGCCTTGGCCGAAAGTCATGCTAGGGGAAAGTTAAGTTTTCCAATCAAACATTCCATTTAAACATCATATGCATATACATATCATCATCCCCAAACATAAGCATATCTCATAGGGTAGTTTAACCTTCACAAACCCTAATCTTAGGGTGTTGGCCGAAAGTCATAGGGTTGGAGTATTAGGGTTTTTTGGCAATGAAACATTCACACAAACATTTATACAAACACCTTGTATACACCATCATACAATATGCTAAGCATGGATATATTATAGGATAATTCAACCCTCACTAACCCTAGTTTCCATGCCTTGGCCGAAACCCATCCAAACCCTAAACCCTAGTTTTTTTTGTCATCACAATATGAAAGGACACAACATATATGTATACCCTAAATTCCAAGGGGTCTTCTCATGCATCAAGGAGTAACCAAGGTCTCCCCCTTAGGGGTGGCCGAAACCTACACAAGGGCAAAACCCTAGGGTTTTGTTCCTAACATCATGAAGGAAACAACATATACATATACCCTAAGTTCCAAGGGGTCTTCTCATGCATCAAGGAATAACCAAGGCCTTCCCCTAAGGGGTGGCCGAAACTTACACAAGGGATATTCCCTTTTTTGAAAAACAAGAAGAACAAAAGATTCATGCACAACAATTACACTGCAGGCGAGGGGATACTTACATCCTTTCGCTTGAATTTCACCTTCTCTAAATCTTTAGGGTACCCTTGGTTGAAGGAGGGGTGAGTGTTTCCTTCACTAGAACTTCTCTAGAATTCTTGGCCCTAGTAGAGGGCAAGATCCTTGGATGGGATCTTCCTCCTTCCAATTCCCTAGGGTTAGAACCCTAGGGTGTACTTTTCGAAAAAATGAAGAAGAAGAAGAGGCTCTAGGTTTCGGTTTTGAAGTGGGGAAGAAGAAGAGAGAAATGCAACTTCTTTTCCCTCTCTTATTTATACTCTTCTCATGAAGAGACATATCTCTTCACTTCCCTAGCTTTAACAAGCATGTTTCTTATTCTCTCAACAAGAAAACATCCTTGGTGTAATGGTTAAGACATTGTTAGTGCAACTAGGAGGTTCAAGGTTCGATCCTTTCTTCCTCCTTTCTACATCTTCTTTTTATCACATTTTGCACTAAACCATATCAAAGCCCATTAAGCCAAGCCCATCATGACATTTCATAATAATGTTTCATGAATTCTTCATATTTCATATGGGAAAATTTTGGGGTGTTACAATCCCCCATACCTTATAAAAAGTTCGTTCCGAACTTAAAACAGTTCCGGATACTTTAATCGAAAAATTGGGGTGTTACATTTTCTGCGTTGAATGTGAATTGGTGTTCAAAAGCAAAGGGGTGAAGCCCCTTATATACACTGTTCTTGGGCGCCTGAGGCTTTTGGGGCGCCTGCCACGTGTAGTGAATCGGGTGAGTGCTTATCCACAGACTCAGCCAAACACCTATCCTTCAGTCTTGGGCGCCTGGGATACTTGGGGCGTCTGATGGCTCACGGGCGCCTGAGATGCTGACGTGGCAACCCTACCAGCTCAGCCTCTCCCTCCGCTAAGAAATACCATCTGGGGCGCCTGATACCTATCAGGCGCCTGGCTTCTGAGGCGCCTGAGCCCTCTCAAGCGCCTGGGATGCAGCAGTAAACACCCTTCACTCCTGCAACTAGGGTTAGTCCAAGAATAGTATAATATAAATAATAAGTGTATAAATCACAGCCAGAGCTGTCTTGATTCTAACTTTGGATTACAAAATGAAACCCTAGGTCGAACCGACGCCTACTATTCCCTCTTCCGGGGAACGCGTCCTCACCTACTCCGCTCAGGAGAAGTTACCTTTTGCCAATCGGCTCCTCCGATTAGACATTTGCTCAGCGTCCGAGACTACCGGATCTCGAGACGTTCGTTCCTTGACCCACCTCTACTTCTGCCCGCAATCCTCGCTTGGCTAAGACTCCAGCCCAATCTTCTGGATCAGGACTTCGGTGCCTGGTCCTAGACCAGGACTTCTTACCCAACCCTCGACCAGGTCTTCTTGCCCAGTCCTCGACTAGGACTTCTTACTCAACCCTTCAGGTAAAGAGTTTGTGCCTATCCGGATGACTCTTTGGTTGTTTCTTTAGTATAAAAGTTGATGAAATAATTGTTGATTTCGTTATCGGAAGTGCTTACTTGTTCCTAGCTGGGTGCCGGTTGTAGTAACGCCTGAATATCTTCTGATTGAAAATAAAGACTTTTATTATGGAGTGCATTGAGTTCCTCTCTATATTGTTTGGCAGTCTTTGTGAGCTGTCTTTTTGAATCCATTGCTGGTAGTTTTGTGGAATCCAGCTCCTGTTGTATTTCAGCACAGTAATCTCGGGATAGGTGAACTAGGACTTTCCTGCACACTTGGTAAATCCATTAGATCACAATAAAAACTTAACTTTGAACCCTTTTCCATTATCAAAACCAGGTTCGATCTGGTGCTTCCGGCACTAACAATCTCCCCCTTCTTTATTTATCGCAACACCGTTCAAAAGTTAATTTAAAAATAGAAAACAAATTCTTGATTGTTATGTACTGCAAGGAAAGAACAAATTGATTTTCTACTCTCCCTCTTAATTAGTTTTCTCCTTTTTTTTCTTAGAAATATTTTCAATATTTTTGAAAAACTTAGCAAAAATTTGAAACATTGCATAAGACTTCTTTTAATTTGAAAATCTCCCCTAAAGCTTTTGAAAATATGCAATTTTTCTATTTTGAAAGTTTTTCCAAAAAAATTTTGAAAACCTTTGAGTAAAGAAATTTTTGAGAAAATTAAATTTTGAAAGCTTCTAACTTAAAGTTTTTCTCCAACAGAATTTGCTGGAAAGAGTAGCATTTTCTCAAAAAGCTTTTCAGGAAATAAAATTTTCTTTTTCGAAAAATTTTGAGTAACAAACATTAACTTTACTTTTTTCGAAGAATTATTTTGGGTAAAAAATAATTTTAACTTAACTTTTTCTAAACTCAACTTTTTCGAACACAGAGATTTTGAGATTAAAATAATTTTAACTTGATGAACAAAAAACAATAATTGCCGACGGAAAAAATAATTTTAACTTGACAGTTTCTCCTCTCCCCCTTTGCCATATATCAAAAAAATAAAAACATGATTGGCATGAAAAAGTAGTTGTGTATCAGAGCCTACTTGCATTGAAAAATTAAAAGAACCTAACGATAGCAAGTAATAGAAATGGACTAAAGTTTGATCCAAGTAAATTATGGAACCCAGTTATTATTCTAGTGAGTCAAATCATGAAGCATTATAAAAATGAATCAAACAATTTTTTTCGGTCCTATCTAACCCAATTTGCTACTCACTAACCGTTATATAACAACAGTTTTCACTTGGGTTAGTCAAGTTAAGTAGTCTAATCAAGTTAGACATTCTAAGCTTGAATACTTAACTTGATTGTTGTTCAAACGTATTTATCGCCCCAACTACTCTTGATGCACTGACTTAAAGCATCTTGAGTCAAGGCATAAACCAAAGCATCTCAACCCAATCTAGGTTATCAATCAAAGTACCCTAATGTGTTTGTGAGATGCTGGCTTCTAGATCTATAGGAGCATGCAATTCTAGGGTTAAGTCCTAAGCAAAGTCCATTGCGTAGAAACTAGTTTTGAAGGGGGTAATTTTTGAAAAAAAAACTAAGTCAGAAAAATATTTTAAAATTCAAAACATAGTAAAAAAAATATGATTTTTCTTAAAAAGATATGATTTTTTTTTGAAAAAAATAAAATAATAAAACAGGTTTAAAAAGTAGTCCTATTCTACTATGCACATTCTAACTGCTTTCTTAGTGATCTGAACTCAGATTCAGGAAGTGGTTTAGTGAAAATATCGGCTAGGTTAGATTTGAGTCTATATGTGTAAGTACGATTTCGCCCCAGCTACGTGATCCCTAACAAAGTGGTGTCTGACTTCAATATGCTTAGTTCTGGAATGATGAATAGGATTTTTGGTAAGATTGATTGAACTCATATTGTCAACAAATACCTTAGTCTGGGTGTAGTTTAGGTTGTAGTCCTTAAGGGTATGCACCATCCATAAAAGTTGAGCTACACATTCCCCTAGGGCAACATATTCTGCTTCAGTTGTGGATAAGACAACACAATGTTGCTTTCTACTACACCAACTAACTAGTCTTTGTCCTAGTAACTGACAGCTTCCACTCGTACTTTTTCTATCTAATTTACACCCTGCATAATCTGAGTCCAAAAATCCTAATAATTCAAAATTGGACGTCCTAGGGTACCAAATACCTAGATTTATTGTGCCCTTAATATATCTAAGGATCCTTTTAACTGCAGTTAAGTGGGACTCCTTAGCACAAGTTTAGTACCTGGCACAAATACCTACTGCAGAATCTATATTAGGTCTACTAGCAATTAGGTAAAGCAAACTTCCTATAATACTTCTATAATATTTTAAATCAACTGGCTTACCTTCAGAATCGTTATCTATTTTGGCATTTGTGGCCATAGGAATACTTAAGTTCTTTGAATTATCCATTTTAAATTTTTTAATTAATTCTTTTGTGTATTTTGATTGGTGAATGTAATTTCCATCCTTGGTTTGTTTAATTTGTAAACCTAAAAAGAAAGTTAATTCTCCTTCTAGACTCATTTTAAATTCATTTTCCATAATTTTAATAAAGTCTTTTAGAAAATTAGTGTTGGTTGATCGAAAAATTATATCATCTACGTAAACTTGGGCTATAAAAATATCTTTTTCTAAAGTCTTAATAATAAAGTTGAGTTAATTTTACCTTGGTTAAAACCTTTAGAAATTAGATAGGTGCGTAATCTTTCATACCAAGCCGTAGAAGCTTGTTTTAATCCGTAAAGGGCTTTCCTAAGCTTGAACACATAATTAGGGTAGTCAAGATCCTCAAAGCCTGGGGGTTGTCCTACATAAACTTCCTTTTTTAAAAAACCATTCAGGAATGCAGAGTTGACATCCATTTGGTATAATTTAAATCCCTTATAAGCTGTAAAGTTTAGTAGCATCCTAATTGATTCATGTCTAGCTACAGGGGCATAGGTTTCATCATAGTCTAACCCCTCAACTTAACTAAATCCTTTAGCTACTAAGCGTGCTTTGTTTCTTACTATTTCACCTTCATTGTTCAACTTATTCCTAAATACTCACTTAGTGTCTATTATAGACTTACCTTCTAGTTTAGGCACTATGTCCCAGACTTGATTTCTTTCAAATTGTGTTAATTCCTCTTGCATAGCTATGATTCAGTCTTGGTCAGGTAAGGCCTCTTCTATAGTTTTTGATTATATCTTCGAAATTAGTGCAACTTGACTTAGGTTCCTATAAGAAGACCTTGTTCTAACTCCTAAGGTTGGATCACCCATAATTTGGTCAGTTGGGTGATTTAGTCTAGGTTTCATAGATTTCCTAGATCTTGGTTCAGCCTCAGGTCCAGCTGGTAGGTTTTAGATTGGAGCAGGTTCAACAGTTTGAATTAGTTCAGTTATTGGTTCAATTACTGCTTCAATCATTGGTTCAATTATCGGTTCAATTGTTGGTTCAATTGTCGGTTCAATTGTTGGTTCAATTTTGTCTTGATCTTGATTAGAAGTAGTTGGTTTTGACGAATTGCTTAAGATAATTGAGTTGTGTTTTGTTATGATTTCTTCATCAAATATAACATTCGTGGTTTCTTCAATTCTAAGGGTATGTTTGTTATAAACCCTATATGCCCGACTTGTGGTTGAGTATCCTACAAAAATTCTTGGGGTTGATTTTGATTGAAATTTTCCTAGATAATCTTTTGTATTTAGTATATGTACCTTATACCCAAATACTCTTAGATAATATAAGTTGGGTATTCTTTGGTAATAGATTTCATAAGGTGTTTTATTGTGTCTATTATTTATTAGTACCCTATTTTGAATATAACAGGCGGTGTTTATCGCTTCTGCCCAGAATTGATTGGCTAAGCTATATTCATTGAGCATGGTCCTAGCGGCTTCTTGAAGGGTTCTATTTTTCCTTTCAACTATTCCGTTTTGTTTGGGGGTTCTTGGGCAGGAAAATTCATGAATATAGCCATTTATTTTACATAATTCATTAAACTTTTGATTTTCAAATTCTCCCTCATGATCACTTCTTATTCTTGTAATTTGGGTATCTTTTTGATTTTCTAGCATTTTACAAAAGTTATTAAATGATTCAAATGTTTCATCTTTGGTTTTTAAAAACCTACCCTAGGTAAATCTAGAATAATCATCAAGAATTACTAAGCAATATCGATTTCCGTTTAGTGAAATGGCTCCATGAGAATCAAATACGTCTAGGTATAGGAGCTCAAGTGTGGCTTGGGTTAAATCTGATTGGGTAGATTTATGGATTGATTTTGTTTGTTTACCTTGTTGACATGGGTTACAGATTGAATTTTCAAAGTTTTTAATTTTTGGAATTCCCTTAACTAGTCCGTTTTGACTTAATTTAGAAATTAATTTTGTTTGAGTATGACCTAGTTGTAGGACCGGTGCCGTTGATAGAGGGGGGGTGAATATCGACCGTGAAAAACTCTCGCAAAAAACTTCGTAGAAAAACTCGGATCGTTCTGAACTTAGAACGTTAGTAGCATAGTGGAAAAGTAAATAAATAAACTAAAAGCAATACACAGGGACACAGCGGGATTTATTTACTTGGTTCCCAACCCCCCAGGGTCAGTACGTCCAAGGTCTATGTACTCAGCGTGAGTCCACTATTGGTCTCCTTTCTGGAATTTCCAGAGGCGGAGAAAACTTGTCTTACAGTGTAGAGGTACAAGCACAAGTACAGAAAATTAAGTACGGAAAATTAAATGCAAACCGAACAAAACAAAGTTGAAGCTCGGCCGATCTGGACCTCCGAAGTGCCGCGCACTTCCTCCTGGAGCCTCCCGGTCGTAGAGCCTTGTCTATAGAGCGTTGTCGTTGGTCAGAGTGATCAGAATGGTACTTAGTAGTTGTTGTTGAAGCAGAGGGGTCGAAGCCCCTTTTATAGCACTCCTGGGGGCGCCCTAGACGTTGGGGGTGTCCCGAAAAGCTCGGTCAAACCTTATCCCCGCGTCGACCTCGCCGCAGGTGATAAAACTTTTGACCAGGGCACCCCGGACCTCCCGAGCACCCTCATGAATGCTTATCCTGTGTTTCAACCTCGAAATAGCAAAACAGGTTTGAACCCGGGCGCCCCGGACGCTCCGGGCGCCCTGCTTGACACCTATTCTGCCTTCAACACTTGTACTGCCTTTTTACACTTTGGCTTGGGCGCCCCCAACACTGGGGCGCCCTGGATGATGGGGGAATCCCCACTGATGGGGGCGCCCTGCTTCAGGGCTTCCAGCAGCTTGCATTATCTTCCAATCTTGGTACTTGCAAGATACATAACCACAAAGCATATATACATATAATATTTGTAACGCCCGCTTTTTTTTTTCCTAAGCGGCGTTACGTTAACATGCTTAGGGCATGTAGACATCATAAGGCAGCAGAATAACTTAACTTATACATGCCCTGTTACCATTCTTAACTTATTGACATGGGAACCTTAGCATATTAACTTTGAACTTAAGCATCCTATCATGTCTCACATAACATCATATCATAAGGTTCCATAAGTCATTATTCAAACGCATAAGTAAACATATAGTTCCTGGGCCAAGTCACTACGTCACACATGCGTTCTTGCCCTCCTGCTGCTTCCTTCATTATCCCCTTGAATGATCTGCGTATAAGGAAATAAGACTATAAGCACACAGGCTTAGTAAGACTCTTTCTTACTCACAAAACCATCCATCATTCATCATCTCATAATGAGCACATAAAACATTAACATACTTGGTGCTCTACTTAGAACATAACATCTTGCATCACTTATCGTATACATAGCATGGCATGAACATAAACATAGTAACATTCTAAGCATGGCATGATACATGGCATAAACATAAACATCATAGACATTCTAAGCATGGCATAATTCATTCATTCTCATGGTACAATTCATAAACATAGTGAACATTCTAAGCCTGGCATAATTCATGGCATATCGTAAACATAGTGACCATTCTAAGCATGGCATAATTCTGGCATGAATCATAAACATAGTGAACATTCTAAGCATGGCATAATTCATGGCATAAATCATAAACATAGTGAACATTCTAAGCATGGCATAATTCATGGCATATCGTAAACATAGTGAACATTCTAAGCATGGCATAATTCATGGCATAAATCATAAACATAGTGAACATTCTAAGCATGGCATAATTCATTCATTCTCATGCATACTTCTTAACATGAAACGTAAGCATAAAATCTTATCAACATAGCATAATGCATAACATGAATGGATGCATGAGTGGAATGCATATACATAAGGATGCTTAACTTTTAAAACATACTTTTCATTACTTAAACATAATCATCATAACATCATTTGGGGTCCCCGGCTTGTACCACATACATACATCATTGCGCGCATCCCTAGCAAGTCTGAGGTCGCGAGCCCCAACCTACTAGGGTAAGGACAGCATAGTCGGTAGTCCCCGAACCGAGGCGTTCTTAAGGTGCCCATCCCTGTTGCACAGCTCCGGTAGTGCCAGAACCGTGGACAGCTACGGTAGTCCAAAACCGGGGCGTTCTTAAGGTGCCCATCCCTTGGACCCATACTTCGGTCCGGTACAAGCCCATACATAAAGTAAAATACTTTTCATGCTTCATCATTCATATGGCATTCATGGCATCTTTAACATAGCATAACTTGTTACGGCTCGGCCCGTCTACCGGCCCATTTACCGGTCCTCACGACCGTCGTACCGTCGACCATCGACCGTGCCGTCTTAGCATATTTATGCCTTAAAGACATAAGCATCATCTTTCATTCATCATCATTCATAGCATATTCATTCATTCATCATACTTAACATCATCATTATGCCTTAAAGGCATGAACCTTAACTTCATTCTTCACTTTCATTTTTTTAGACATGGCATCATTTTCATTCTTAACATGGCATCATTTTCATTCTTAAACATGGCATCATTTTCATTCTTAAACATAAACATAACATACTTAACATGGCATCATTTTCATTCTTAAACATGACATCATCCTCATTCTTAAACATAAACATAACATACTTAACATGGCATCATTCATATCATGAACCTAACATATCATAGCATCATTTCTATCATGATCATAACCTATCATTCTTATCATGGCATCATTCATATCCTGAACATATACTTATCATACTTATCATGGAAACACATAAACATATACTTGAAGTTAAAGGCTCAACCCTAACCCTTGTGCCCTTGAGGTTGGCCGAAACATATGCGGTCTCTAGGGTAATCCAAAAATTCCCAGAATTTATACTTAACCTCCACACATCATAAGGGAACATAAATTAACATTATCAAGATTTTTGGCTTAATTATAGACCTTTAAATCATGGTGACCGAAACCCTTAAACTTAGGGTTCTTAGTTTTGTTTCTTGCATGTTGGCCGAAACCCTAGGGTGTCCTAGGGTACTCCAAAAATTCCCAAAAATTATACTTAACCTCTAAAAATCATAAGGGAACATTAAATAATATTATCATGATTTTTAGCATAATTATAGACCTGTAAATCATGGTGGCCGAACCCTTAAACATGAGGGTTCTTAGTTTTGTTTCTTTCATGTTGGCCGAAACCCTAGGGTGTCCTAGGGTACTCCAAAAATTCCCAAAAATTATTATTAACCTCTACACATCATAAGGGAACATTAAATAACATTATCATGATTTTTAGCATAATTATAGACCTGTAAATCATGGTGGCCGAAACCCTTAAACATGAGGGTCTCGGTTTTCTTTCCTTTCAACATCCAATTCGAAAACCAACCACTATATATCATACTAAAAATCATAAAAATCATAGGGAACTATTATACCACAGGTGAGTGAGTCTTACCTTGGGTTTCTTGATTTTTTGAACCTTGGAAGAGAAGAAAATGGTAAGATCTTTGGACCCTTGAACACCCTTGTCCTTGTATCCTTGGAAGAGACTTTAGATCTAGGAGATGGAACCTTGGAGGAAGCTTTTCCAAGGGGAAAACCCTCTAGGAGTGGTCGGATAGAATGAGGGAGGAAGAGAGGAGGAAATGCAATTGAAAGAAGAGAGAATGAAACTCCCAAACCCCCCTATTTATCATCCATTAAAGAGGTAAATGAAGAGTCTCTCCATGACTCTTCATCTTCTACTTAATCTTAACTTATATCCATTTCATTTCCTCATAGAAATCCCTTGCTAGGTGAGTTGGATAAGGCTTACATGGTTGTACAAGAGGTCCAAGGTTCAATCCTTGGCTCATGCACCTTTATTTTTATTTTATTTTTATTTCATTTATTTTATTATTTTTATTTCCTAAATTCCGAAAATCCCCCTAAAATCACCCATAATTATGCCAATATTCCTAAATAAAATTCTTTTACATTTATATTAATTTTACCTAATTTATATTAATTTTACCTAATTAATACCCATTTTTGGAGCCCATTTAAAGCTCATTGGTACTTAGTTTTCTCAATTTAAATGAGAAAACATGGATTTTCTAGGCCTAAGTTCTCCTTAATATTTCTAGGTCCCTTGGAAAATTATTTAAACATGCTTAATATTTTAAGAAAATATTAAGAGAAATTTTTGGGTCGTTACAATATTAGCCTTAAGGACTTGGTTCGGACTTTGGATTTCCCCGAAACCCTAGGTCTAACCGACGCAAGTTCCCACCCCCGAGAACGCGCCTTTCACCTACTCCTTTCAGGAGATGGTTGCCACCCAGTCCTTTGGGTGGACTTTTGCTTAGCTTCCGATACCTCCGGACCTCGAGACGCCCAAACCCTGACCCGTCTCTACTCCTGTCCTTAGTCATCGCTCAGCTAAGTTGCTCAGTCCCTCGGACCAAGACTCCGTGCCCAAACCCTAGGTCCAGGACTTAGGTGCCCAACCCTCGGCCAGGTCTTCATGCCCAATTCCCCGAACCAGGTCTTCGGTGCCCAACCCTCGGCCAGGTCTTCTTGCCCAGTCCCTAACCAGGACTTAGTGCCTACCTTCCGAGCAGGTCTTCGGTGCCCAACCCTTGCCAGGACTTAGTGCCCAATCCTCGATCAGGACTTAGTGTCCACCTTCCGAGCAGGTCTTAGTGCCCAGCTTCACACACCAGGTCTTAGTGCCTAGGTTAACTAGGACTTTTCTTCCACTTTGGTTACTCCTCTTTTGCTCCCCTTTGTCTATTTAATGCATCACTGACTTAAGTGTATTGTCAAACATTAAAACACTTAAAGGAGAATATCATTGATGCAACTTGCACCAATAATCTCCCCCTTTTTGATGTTTGACAATAACTTAAGTTAGATTGGTTGAAGGGGCTAACTTACTATCCTTGGGATCAAACTAAAAAAATGACCTTAGTTTTGAAAATATATTTTTGATCCTCTGGGAAAAATATGAAAAAATTTCTAACTTTTATTCTTTCCCATTTTGAAAATCATTTTGATTAAGTGATCCTTTGGTAAGAGAGAAACCGAAAAAATTCGAAAAATTTTCTAACTTAAGCACACCTCTCCCCCTTTGTCATACATCAAAAAAAATTTAAGAAAATACTTGCATCAATAAGGAAAACCTTTGGTTCTTTTTGAAAATAGGTAGTGCAAAATTTTTGAAGGTATTGTATTTTGAATTATATATTGCATTTTTGATAAATGCATAATTTTGAAAAATATAAGTACCTTTGAAAAATGTATTGAATTTTTTGAAAAATTAAGTACTTTTGAAAAATGCATAACTTTTGAAAGAATGCTATTTTGGAAAATATAAATATTATGCATATTTTCCATGTACTAACTATTTTTGAAAAAGATGAGACTTTGAAAAATATAAATAATTTTTGAAACATAATATTTTACTTGACTAGGTTTCTTTTCTAGTCTGACACAATCCTAGGAAACCTTGTTAACTACAAGGACATTTTCCTAAGTATCCTGGAAATTCTTCAAACTCAAGTAAATATTAACAGAATTTTGCCAAAAAAAATGATAGTACTTTTGAAAATATATGCTAGTGCATTTTTGAAAAATGTGTGAACTTTTGAAGACCCAATATTTTACTTGACTTGGTTTATCTTCCAGTCTGACACTATCCTGGGAAACCTTGTTGACTACAAGGACATTTCTAAGTGTCCTGGAAATTCTCTAACCCAAGTAAGCATTTTTTTTCAAAAATAATTTCATAAGTCACACAAATTCTAAAAGATAGAATAATAGTATTTTGAAAGTCTACTTATGTTTTTAGCAAGATTTGAAAATACTGCGGATGAAAATATCTGAAATATTCAATAATTCTTTTAACTTGATCTCCCCCTAAACTTGACCCAGTTCTGGGAAGCTTATTGACCACAAGTACTCTTCCTCTGAGTCTTAAGGATTGATTCAGATCAAAAGAATAATCTAATTTTCAAAAATAAATGATTACCAAAAAAAAACTTTCTGAGATTCTTCTTTTGACTCAGACTCCCCCTAAATTTGACACATCCTAGGAGTTCATAAAGATCATGAAGTGAACCTTTCCTCTGTGACTTTTGTTGAGGCAATCGACCCTTGAATGATTGGAAGATCATGGTTTTGATGTGTGGGCGAATAGGTTTAAAGTTAGAGTGTTGTGTTGTATTTGATATGTGTGATTGAGTTTGCAGGACTTGGAGAATCACACTTGGTGGACCTATCCGAGGGACGAGAGCTGAGGGAGGAGAGCTCCAAGGGCAAGCCGGGAAGTGGACTTCAAAGGGCACACGTGAAGGGTGGCATGGAGGCAAGCCAAGGGAAGGCTTGCGTGCGCATCCGAGGGACGATAGCCAAAGGAAGAGGACTTTAAAGGGCGAGCCAAGGGAGCAGACCTGAAGGCACACACGAAGGAGAAGGTTCGGAGTGGCTGGAACTGAGCTGGGAGGCAGGGCAGTCGACTGGCCCAGAGGCAGTCGACTGCCAAAACCCACAGAGAGTTCGCAGCCTTGGACTAGTCGACTGGCCTTGGGGCAGTCGACTGGTATACCCCAAAACTAGCCGTTGGCCGGCATTTAATGCCGGGCCAGTCGACTGCCCTTGGGGCAGTCGACTGGTGGGTGCCTGGACAGACTGCGAATCTGTCCTTTTCACCTATAAATGGAGGCCTCGTTACACGTGTCTGTACCGTTCCGTACAGTAACGAAGTGCTGCCAAATTGTAAAGTGATTACTTGCTTCCTCCATCTCATTTCTACATCTGTAAAGAGGAAGCTCTTGCTGTAAAGGTTTCTCTACCTAAAGGAGACTTTTCGATAGTGAAAAGTGGTGCTCGCGGCGTGGATCCTTGGACTAGTCACCCATCTGGGTGGATACCAAGTAACTGAAAGTGTTAGCATTTTTTCTGTATTTTCTTTTATATATTATTTCCACTGCGCTAACAAGACTGCAGAGTTCAAGATCCAAAAAAGTGCATTCACCCCCCCCCCTCTGCACGCCACATCGATCCTTCAGTTGGTATCAGAGCAGGTGCGTTTTGGAAGATCTAACAATCAACCAGAACATCTGAAATGGCGTTTCAAGAGGGATACTCCACCGCACGACCACTGTTCTTCGACGGCAATGACTTCGCGTACTGGAAAGGTAGAATGCAATACTATCTTATGAATGACATAAAGACTTGGATAAGTGTTACAGATGACTTCGAGGCGCCTGTCGATGAAAGAGGAGATCCTACACCCATGAGAACATGGTCCAAAGAAGTGATGAATAGGGCGCAATCAAATGCCAAGGCCACTACTACACTGCAGTGCGGGCTCTCTAAGGAGCAACTGAACAAAGTGGGGCCATTCAAGAGCGCCAAAGAGCTATGGGACAAATTAGTTGAACTGAACGAGGGGTCAAACGAGTCCAGAAGAGCCAAGAAGGACTTGTTGGTGGCCCAACTGCAATCACTCTCCATGAAGAGCAACGAGACAGTCAGTCAGCTGCATGGAAGGGTAAAGGAAGTGATCAACGAGCTCCATGTAATTGAAGAGAAAATCGAAAATCGGGATATCGTCAGGTATGTCTTACAAGCCTTCCCGAGAACCACCCTGTGGGCATCCATGGTTGATGCTTACAAGGTATCGAGGGATTTATCCTTAGTCAAATTAGACGATTTATTTTGTGAATTTGAACTGCACGAGCAAGCTAATATTTCGGCAAAAGAGAAAGGTATTGCTTTTGTTGTAGAGAAAGAGAAGAAGAGGAGAAAGGAGAAGAAGAAGGTGATCTACTCATCATCCTCAGACTCGGAGGAGTCAAGCGCCTCCATGGACAGTGACCAAGAGGCCTTTATGGTAAGGAAATTTCGTAAGGCATTTAAAAGTTTTTCTAACAAATCATATGCTAGAAAAGGGGCCAAAGGTAAGGGTAAGGCCAAGGAGATCATATGCTACAACTGTCACCAAGAGGGACATATGAAGAACGAATGTCCCCAGTTGAAGAAGAGGGAGGACAAGAAAGAAGAGAAGAAGAAGAATGACAAGAAGAAGTCAAAGGGAAAGGAGAAGAGTGCCACGAACCTCAAGGCGACCTGGGACGATCTCTCATCCTCAGAGGAAGAAGAAGAGTAAGTCCCCCACTTCGCTCTTATGGCACAAGATGGTTCAGATTCTTCAGACGATGAACAGAGCTCAAGCAGTGAAGATGAGAGCTCCTCCACCTCATCATCATCAGAGTCAGAGGCTTCGGTAAGTGAGGTATACCACTTACCCTCTTCTACCTTAGTGAAAATTATTTCTAGCACAAACATGGATTTAGCTAAGGCTAGAAATAGAATTAAGGATCTTAAGGAAGAAATTGTCATGCTTAGAGTAGAAGCTATTAAACTCAAGAATTTGCATGCTAGCTCCACCTCTTCAGATGTTTCACATATTGAAATTGAAAATAAGGAGTTAAGGAAACAAGTAGATGACCTCACAAAGGCCCTTAGAAAATTCCAAGTAGGATCAAGTAACCTTGACATGATCATAAACAGTCAAAGGGCTGTATATAACAAGGCCGGATTAAGTTATAGGCCTATGACCAAGGAGGTAGCTTTTGTTTCACTTACCGGTAGGATTGATGCATCTAGGAGATTAGAGGCTAGGGAAACCACCAAGAAGGCATGGGTACCTAAGAAATTTTTAAATGATGCTTATGGATCTAAGATTTGGGTACCAAAAGAGTATGTTTTCCGTGTTGTCTAGGTAAAGGTGAAGGAGGCCCCAACCTCGTGGATAGTAGATAGTGGATGCTCAAGACACATGACCGGGGATGTGAGCTAAGAGAAGGAACGGTCTCTTTTGGAAACAGTGGAAAGTTAAGGATCATTGGTAGGGGCACAATTGAGGTATCTCCCAATATTTCGATTCATAAGGTACTCTTGATTAAGGATATGAAGTTTAATTTATTAAGTGTAAGTCAATTATGTGATGCCGGGTTTAGAGTAGAATTTCATGCTAAGAAATGTGTAATTAGACATAATGAATCAAACACTATCATATTAGAAGGGTTTAGAGAGGCAAACTTATATTATCTTGATCTATCTTATGCTACTAACAATGTTGTTAAGTGTCTCATGTCCAAAGAAGAAGAAGGGTGGTTATGGCACCGGAGACTTGGACACGTCAACATGAGGAACATTACAAGAGTGGCCAAGGAAGAATTGGTGAAGGGGCTCCCAATGATCAAGTACGAAAAGAACAAGTTATGTGATGCATGTTAACGACCCGGCCCATTTGGCGGCCCATTTGGCGGTCTCGACCGTCGACCGTCGACCGTGCCGTTACCAATACTAGGTCTTCCCACTCCTGGGCGTGGATTTTTGCCTTCCCAGGATTCGAACTCTAGACCCAGGCTTAAATCTAGTTCTTTGTGAATCCTGAATACCAATTGAGCTATAGCTCAATTGGTATTCAGGATTCACAAAGAACTAGATTTAAGCCTGGGTCTAGAGTTCGAATCCTGGGAAGGCAAAAATCCACGCCCAGGAGTGGGAAGACCTAGTATTGGTAACGGCACGGTCGACGGTCGACGGTCGAGACCGCCAAATGGGCCGCCAAATCGGCCGGGTCGTTACATAAGCAATCCAAAGCATCACACAAAGGTAAAACCTTAAGTACCACTTCTTTGCCCTTAGAACTTTTACATATAGACTTATTTGATTGTCATAGTACTCCATCACTTGTAGGGAGTAAGTATTGCTTAGTGATAGTGGATGACTTTTCTAGGTTCACTTGGGTCCACTTCATGAAACATAAGGATGATACCCTAAATATATTTATAGGTTTTAGCAAAAGGGTAGAAAATGAAAAGAATACCAAAATAAACTGAATTAGAAGTGACCATGGTGGGGAGTTCCAAAACGCTAACTTCACACAATTTTGTGTTGAAAATGGATACAAGCATGAGTTTTCATGCCCTAGGACTCCTCAACAAAATGGGGTAGTTGAGAGGAAAAACCGAGCCCTACAAGAAGCCGCTAGGACTATGCTTAATGCATACTCTCTTCCTAACTACTTTTGGGCCGAAGCGGTTAACACCGCTTGCTATATTCAAAATCGAGTATTGGTACATAGGTTTTTAGGAAAAACACCCTTTGAACTTTGGAATGGAAGGGTACCCCAACTCCACTATTTTAGGGTCTTTGGATGTAAAGCTTACATCTTAAATACCAAAGACGACCTAAGAAAATTTGAATCAAAGGCCGATGAAGGAATCTTAGTAGGGTATTCATTGACTAGTAGGGGTTATAGAGTGTACAACAAGAGGACGAAAGTGATTGAGGAGTCCTCAAATGTCAAATTTGATGAAACCACTAGTACCTACCCTAGGAAGGCCTCAATTGATAAGGATATAGAAGAGGTCCAACCCTTTGCCCAAAGACTTCAAGACCTACAATTGGAAGGCAATGATCAAGGGGGAGTAAGAAGTACCCTAGAGGATGAGGAAGAAGGAGTAAATGAACCTACAACCTCTAGACCCTTGAGACATCATCATGATCATCCCATTGACCAAATTGTAGGTGATGTCACTCAAGGAGTAAGGACTAGGTCATACTTTAGGGATCAGACTAGCCAAATAGCTCTAATCTCCCAATTAGAACCAAAGACCATTGATGAAGCATTGGGAGATGTTGATTGGATGTTGGCCATGCAAGAAGAGCTAAACCAATTTGAGAGGAGTGAAGTGTGGGAGTTAGTTCCTAGACCCACCGATTGTACCATTGTAACCACGAGATGGGTTTTTAGAAACAAATTAGATGACCAAGGTAAAATCACTAGGAATAAGGCTAGATTAGTAGCTAGGGGTTTTAACCAAGTTGAGGGATTAGATTATGATGAGACCTATGCCCCCGTAGCTAGGCTAGAGTCAATTAGAATTCTACTAGCCTATGCCGCTCACATGGGTTTTACACTCCACCAAATGGATGTGAAGTCGGCATTCCTCAATGGGATCATTAAGGAAGAGGTTTATGTAGAACAACCCCCCGGATTTGAGGATCCCAACTATCCGAGACACGTATTCAAATTAAGAAAAGCCTTGTATGGATTGAAACAAGCTCCCCGGGCTTGGTATGAAAGGCTCTCTTCATTTTTGGTGTGTAAGGGGTTTAGGAGAGGAACAATAGACCTTACATTGTTCCTAAAATCTAAGGATAAGGACATATTTGTTGCCCATGTCTATGTAGACGATATCATTTTTGGGTCAACAAATAATGACTTCCTACAAGAATTCATCAAATGTATGGAAGATGAATTTGAGATGAGTCTTGTAGGAGAGTTAACCTTTTTCTTAGGCATTCAAGTTAAGCAAACTAATGAAGGTACACATGTATTTCAAACCAAATATGCTAAGGAGATGCTAAAGAAATTTGGTTTAGAACATGCTAAGGAAGCATCTACACCCATAGGAACTAATGTGAAAATGGATAGTGATCTTGAAGGCAAAATGGTAGACTCTAAACAATATAGGAGCATGATTGGTAGCCTCCAATACCTAACCGCTAGTAGACCCGACATACTTTTTGCGGTAGGTATGTGTGCTAGGTACCAATCTTGTGCAAAAGAGTCCCATTTAATTGTGGTCAAAAGGATCCTAAGGTATGTGAAAGGAACCCTAAATGTCGGACTTTGGTATCCTAGAACCCCAAATGTTTACCTAATTGGATACACCGACTCGGACTATGCGGGGTGCAAGTTAGATAGGAAGAGTACAAGTGGAGGGTGTCAATTACTTGGGTCTTCTTTAGTTAGTTGGAGTAGTAGGAAACAACCATGCATTGCCCTATCCACAACGGAAGCAGAATATGTGGCAATGGGTGGATGTGTTTCCCAACTCCTTTGGATCATGCACACCTTAGAGGACTATGAGCTACATTACACCAAGGTCAAAGTCTTGTGTGACAATGTAAGCACAATCAACCTAACAAAAAATCCGGTTCACCATTCTAGAATAAAGCACATTGAAGTGAAACATCACTTCATTAGAGACCATGTGGGAAGGGGAGACATAGAATTACACTATGTTGAATCAAAGTCGAACCTAGCCGACATTTTTACCAAGCCTCTTCCCGAATCGGAATTTACATCCTTAAGAAGAGGTCTTGGAATGTGCTTTGTGGAAGTATAGGAAGAACTTGGACGCTTTGAAAAAGGGTGCTTGATCCATTAGTGTGATACATTTGGCTCACTTGTGCTTGTGGCACATTGTTGGACCATTAAAAGTATCAAAATATCAAAACTAGACCAACTATGGGGGAGACAAGTGTTTAATCAATGGATACCTTGCCAAAGAACATAGTTGGACATTTTAAACCTTTGAAAACCATTTTATGTTTTACATACTGTGCCATGTTTTTAAAAGTCATATATTTGCAAATTTGGTTTCAAAGTTTGGTACAAAATGTAGTAGTTTTCATAGCTTTTGGGTTTTTATCAAAAGTCATGCATGTTTGAAAATTTATATGGTTTAATATTTTTTCCTGATAGAGTATAATATTTCAAACATGTATGCAAAATTTTACAATTTTTGAAATTTTCTGGAATTTTCTAGGGGTTTCTGAAATTCGACAGAAAACCTGAAAAATCAGACTGATAGCGTATCAGTCGACTGCCCCATGGGCAGTCGACTGGCATGCCTGTTTTTCAGCTCTGTGAGAAATTTCAGAAATCAATAATTCTCACATTTGATGTCATAGGGTTTGGTTGCTTGAGGCAATCATTTTGATGGTGTCAAAGGGGGAGAATGAGTAGTTTAAGTTAGAATTTTGACTTAAAATGGATAATTTTAGGTATTTTGACTAACTTAGACCTTGAAAGGTTAAAAGTTGGAGAGAAGACATGGATTAAGGGGGAGGTACCTCTTAGGTTCGGATATGTCTTACATTCTTATTGATGGTGTTAAGTGGAAACTTAACTTGGAATGTGATTAGAATTGAAACTGTGGAGAGGACATAGGTTAAGGGGGAGGTTGCCTCTTAGGGTTATTATGTCTCACAATGTTTCAATTGCTATCTTTTGCTATTACTATTGCAGCTATTTATCTCTAACTTTAACTTATTGCCACACATCAAAAAGGGGGAGATTGTTGAGACAATCGACCCTTGAATGATTGGAAGATCATGGTTTTGATGTGTGGGCGAATAGGTTTAAAGTTATAAAAGTGTTGTGTTGTATTTGATATGTGTGATTGAGTTTGCAGGACTTGGAGAATCACACTTGGTGGACCTATCTGAGGGACGAGAGCCGAGGGAGGAGAGCTCCAATGGCAAGCCGGGAAGTGGACTTCAAAGGGCACACGTGAAGGGTGGCATGGAGGCAAGCCAAGGGAAGGCTTGCGTGCGCATCCGAGGGACGATAGCCAAAGGAAGAGGACTTCAAAGGGCGAGCCAAGGGAGCAGACCTGAAGGCACACGCGAAGGAGAAGGTTCGGAGTGGCTGGAACTGAGCTGGGAGGCAGGGCAGTCGACTGGCCCAGAGGCAGTCGACTGCCAAAACCCACAGAGAGTTCGCAGCCTTGGACCAGTCGACTGGCCTTGGGGTAGTCGACTGGTATACACCAAAACTAGCCGTTGGCCGGTATTTAATGTCGGGCCAGTCGACTGCCCTTGGGGCAGTTGACTGGTGGGCGCCTGGACAGACTGCGAATCTGTCCTTTTCACCTATAAAAGGAGGCCTCGTTACACGTGTCTGTACCGTTCCGTACAGTAACGAAGTGCTGCCAAATTGTAAAGTGATTACTTGCTTCCTCCATCTCATTTCTACATCTGTAAAGAGGAAGCTCTTGCTGTGAAGGTTTCTCCACCTAAAGGAGACTTTTCGATAGTGAAAAGTGGTGCTCGCGGCGTGGATCCTTGGACTAGTCACCCATCTGGGTGGATACCAAGTAACTGAAAGTGTTAGCATTGTTTCTGTATTTTCTTTTATATATTATTTCCGCTGCGCTAACAAGACTACAGAGTTCATGATCCGAAAAAGTGCATTCACCCCCCCTCTGCACGCCACATCGATCCTTCAACTTTAGGGTTTATCAAAATCAACCAAGACAATGCACACTTTTAGAATGTATTTTAAAATTTTGAAGCATATTTTGAAATTAAGGTAATTTATCTGACATAGTTTTCGAAAAACGTAAGTGATAGTGTTTAAAGCCCGATTTTCGAAAACCATTTTAAAAGACAGTGGTTTTTCAAGGACAATTTTTGAATAAGAATAAATCACTCCCCCTGTACTCGATACCGTTTGACTCTATCTAAGTGCCTTAAGGAACTTTAATGTTGCCCTAAGAGGCTTGTGTCTAATTGAGTGAGTCAAACAATTTTAAAAAGATATAATTTTTGAAAACATATAGTTTGTATATTCAATCAGACAAGCATGAATTCCATAAAAACATTATTATGTTGAAGCACTATTTTGAAAATATATTTTTAGGAAAATATTCTAACAATTTTGAGAAACAATTTTAAAAAGTACTTTTCAATTCATTAGTCCTTAACATCTCACCCATTTTAGATGTATCAATACAACAAGCATGGTTGCCTTATAGGTGTATTGTGAGATGCTTGAATTATTTTTCGTAATTTATTATTAACCTAAGATTTAATTGAAGCTTGTGTTAGATTTGAATTTGACAAGAAGTAACTTGAATTTGAATTTCAAAAATTGGCTTCCAGGTCTTGGCGAGGCACTAGGCCTTCTTTGGCCGTAGCCTTATTGGATCATCAACCCTTTCCTTGACAAAGTCTTTTAATGAAATTTCATTTTCAAAATTACTTTTTGAAAAATTCTGGTCTAACTAGTTTGGATCTTGGATCGGTAGCTTCAGCTAGTTTCACCAGTCTAAAGAGACCAAGTAGTGTATACTTGACCTTATTAGAAGAGGCTTCCCTAACGTACTATCATCTCACCGCCACCCAATACTAGGTTGATCAAGTTTCAATTATTCTTTTTCGTATAGCCGTTCTAATATATGCATAAAATTTAAATATGAATGACATGTCATATATTTAAAAGAAGTAGCAAATGCATGACATGACAATTATGTATAAGTCAAACAAGTCCAAAGCATTTTAATTACGTTTCTAAAGATGTATCAAATTCCTGATTTGATACATGTCGTGTGAACTCGCGAATATGTCAACCCACTTTGACATATTTAATTATATTAAATTAATTGTTGCGGTTTGGGTAATGTTTTAGTTAAGTTCGAGTTTAATTTATTTAAGATTTAGTTGGACTCTAGTTAATTAAGAATTAATTGAAGTTTAAATTAAATTGAAATTAATTAATTTGAATTAACTAAGATTGAATTGATTTGAATTAATTTAAGTGTGAATTAATTAAAATTGAATTTATTTGAAATGAATTGAATTAATTAAGTTTATTTGAATTAAATTGATTTAATTAAGATTTCATTGAATTTAATTCGAATTTAATTTGAATTTAATTTAGATTTAATTTGAATTTATTTTAGATTTAATTTGAATTTATTTTAGATTTAATTTGAATTTAATTTAATTTGAAATTTATTTAATTTGAATTTAATTTAATTTGACTTTAATTTAATTTGAATTTAATTTAATTTGACTTTAATATAATTTGAATTAATTTAATTTGAATTTAATTTAATTAAGATTTAATTAATTTGAATTTGAATAATTAATATTTAATTAATCTGAATTTGAATAATTAAGATTTAATTAATCTGAATTTGAATAAATAAGATTTAATTAATCTGAATTTGAATAATTAAATTTAATTAATCTGAATTTTAATAATTAAGATTTAATTAATGTGAGTTTGAATAATTAAAATTTAATTAATTTGAATTAATTTGAATTATTTGAATTATTTGAACAATTTGAATTTATTTGAATTAAATTGAATTATTTGAATTAATTTGAATTATTTGAATTAATTTGAATTATTTGAATTAATTTGAATTATTTGAATTAATTTGAATTATTTAAATTATTTGAATTAATTAAGGTTGAAATGATTAATTAATAATTATGGATTTAAATTCATTATTTTCATTATTTTGAAAATTTCTTCTTCATCTTTATCTATCTTTCAAGTTTTTCTAATAATTTTGATTTATTTGAATCTTTGTAACTTTTATTAACTATAGCCTTTATCTTAGATAGTTCCATATCCTCCTCAAGATTAGATTTTTCAATATCCTCAAGGTGGGTGGAGTAAAATGGGCCACTAGTTAAAGTTTTGTAATAGCTTTCAAGATTATCTATAATTAAGTTATTATCTAGGAGAATTTTATCTTCAAAATTATTCTCAGAATTATCTTCAGACACATCTTCAATATTTTCAAGGAATTCAAAATTAATCTCTAGATTATCCTTAAGATTTTCAGAATTAATTTCTGGATTATCCTTATGATTTTTGAATTCGGATTTATCAAATTCGAATTCGGATTTATCCTTAGGATTTTCGAATTTGGATTCGGGATTAATTTGTATCATTATCCGTAAAATTATTAGAGTTTGTTCCAGTTTTGAGTTCAGAATTAATTTTAGCAATTATTGAATTGGTATTAATGATTAAACAATTTATTTCTAACATTTTAGCCATATTCACATTTTGTAACTTGTCATTCAAAATATCTACTTGACTATGTAGTAATTCTAACTTATCAGGGAAATTATCTAAATTATTAAAAGACATTGTAGGAATTTGTAAAACTTTTAGAACAAAAATCTTACGTACCTTTGCCGGACACATATTTTTGTAGTGTCCGTACTTCTCGCATTTGAAGCATCGTACGTGATCCTTGTTTTTCCGGACTCCTGGCGCTGGTACCCCCTTTGCCGCCGGTGGTGTAGACCGAGTCTTACGAGTAGGGCACTGATTTTTATAGTGCCCTCTCTCCCTGCATGTGAAGCATATAACATGGAATTTAAAAATGGACATTTTAAAATTCAAAGTCCCTGATTCACCCGTGGGCTCCCCCTCAACTCCTGGCGTCGTTGCTCCGTCGGCGGTTAGTCCGGTGAAGAGCGGCTCGGCTCTGATACCAATTGTAGGACCGGTGCCGTCGATAGAGGGGGGGTGAATATCGACCGTGAAAAACTCTCACAGAAAACTTCGTAGAAAAACTCGGATCGTTATGAACTTAGAACGTTAGTAGCATAGCGGAAAAGTAAATAAATAAACTAAAAGCAATACACAGGGACACAGCGGGATTTATTTACTTGGTTCCCAACCCCCCAGGGTCAGTACGTCCAAGGCCTATGTACTCGGCGTGAGTCCACTATTGGTCTCCTTTCTGGAATTTTTGGAGGCGGAGAAAACCGGTCTTACAGTGTAGAGGTACAAGCACAAGTACAGAAAATTAAGTACGGAAAATTAAATGCAAACCGAACAAAACAAAGTTGAAGCTCGGCCGATCTGGACCTCCGAAGTGCCGCGCACTTCCTCCTGGAGCCTCCCGATCATAGAGCCTTATCTTTAGAGCGTTGTCATTGGTCAGAGTGATCAAAATGATACATAGCAGTTGTTGTTGAAGCAGAGGGGTCGAAGCCCCTTTTATAGTACTCTTGGGGGCGCCCTGGACGTTGCTGGTGCCCCGAAAAGCTCGGTCAAGCCTTATCCCCGCGTCGACCTCGCCGCAGCTGATAAAACTTTTGACCAGGGCACCCCGGACCTCCCGGGTGCCCTCATGAATGCTTATCCTGTGTTTCGACCTCGAAACAACAAAACAGGTTTGAACCCAGGCGCCCCGGACGCTCCGGGCGCCCAGCTTGACACCTATTCTGCCTTCAACATTTTTACTGCCTTTTTACACTTTGGCTTGGGCGCCCCCAACACTGGGGGCGCCCTAGATGATGGGGGCGCCCTACTTCAGGGCTTCCAGCAGCTTGCTTTATCTTCCAATCTTGGTACTTGGAAGATACATAACCACAAAACATATATACATATAATATTAGCCTTAAGGACTTGGTTCGGACTTTGGATTTCCCCGAAACCCTAGGTCGAACCGGCACAAGTTCCCACCCCCTAGAACGCTTTCACCTACTCCTTTCAGGAGACGGTTGCCACCCAGTCCTTCGGGTGGCCTTTTGCTTAGCTTCCGATACCTCTGGACCTCGAGACGCACAAACCCTGACCCATCTCTACTCCTGTCCTTAGTCATCGCTCAGCTAAGTTGCTCAGTCCCTCGGACCAAGACTCCATGCCCAAACCCTAGGTCCAGGACTTAGGTGCCCAACCCTCGGGCAAGTCTTCGTGCCCAATTCCCCGAGCCAGGTCTTCGGTGCCCAACCCTCGGCTAGGTCTTCTTGCCCAGTCCTCGACCAGGACTTAGTGCCCACCTTCCGAGCAGGTCTTCGGTGCCCAGCCCTTGCCAGGACATAGTGCCCAATCCTCGATCAGGACTTAGTGCCCACCTTCCGAGCAGGTCTTAGTGCCTAGGTTAACTAGGACTTTTCTTCCACTTTGGTTACTCCTCTTTTGCTCCCCTTTGTCTATTTAATGCATCACTGACTTATGTGTTTTGTCCAACATTAAAACACTTAAAGGAGAATATCATTGATGCAACTCGTACCAACAACATGTTTTGTCCCTTAGAAATGGGTGAGATATTTAGGACCTAATAATGTAGTCCTAACCCAACCAACTCAATTAATTTTACACTTAATATATATTTAATCAAATTCAAAAATTTAACTTAATTCAACTTATCATTTTTAAATTTAAACCTAATATTTTCAAAACATAAATCTAACATTTTTCAAAAATTTAAATTAAATCTAACATTTTCAAAAACAAAAATGATAGACAACGTGAATTTTTCAACGTGAAACCCAATGTGAATGACATGACACCTTAATTGCAGCGATCCTCGACAGGTTCACCGTGCCCCCCAGGTTATAATTTTGTTCGGGACGGCGGTCGCCGTCAGTGTCCAAGCGGCAATCGGACGTGTACACGAAAAGTGCCAAGTCATTCACGTTGAGTTTCACGCTATAATTTCACGCTCTCTATCATAGCTCTTAGACTTAATATTTTTAAAAATTTAATTTAATATTTTTAAAATTCAACTTAATATTTTCAAAAATTCAGTTTAACATTTTTTCAACTTAATATTATCAAAAATTCAATTTAACATTTTTAAAATTTAATTTAATATTTTCAAAAATTCAATTTAACAATTTTTAAGTTGAAAATCTGTCTCACAAAAATACTCATAGGAATAACATGACTGATAACTCAGACGGGGTGAGATAGACTAGGCAATGAAATTCAATCAATATATCGTTACACCTCTACATAAATGGATCCAAATCAAAATACTCTATGTGTAGGAACATAATGGTTTGGACCAGTGGATGTTGGATAGTGGATGCTCCAGACATATGACTGGGGATAAATTAAAGTTCACTAAAATCATGTACAAAAACCTAGGCTCAGTAACATTTGACAACAATATCACACTTATGGTAATTGGGTCAGGTAATATTGAATTAAATTCTGATTTCATTATCAAAAAGGATTTATTGGTTGATGATTTTATGTTCAACTTGCTTAGCATTAGTCAGTTATGTGATACTGGTTATGTAGTCACCTTCACCAACTCTAACTGCCTTATTAGGAACTTATACTACTTAAAAATAACCCTTATGGGAGTAAGGAAAAATAATATCTATATTATTAATCTACCATCAACACCTATGTGTCTATTGACCCAACTTGAAGAAACTAGCCTTTGGCATAGGAGACTAGTGTTGGATTGAGAAGAACGATAGAGGGGGGGGGGTGAATATCGTTAAATGTTCGGATTAGTAAAATAGAGAATGCACAGCGGAAATTAAAGTAAAACAATACGCAAACACCAAGATTTTGTTGGATCGAGAGAAACGATAGAGGGGGGTGAATATCGTAAAACGCTTTTCGGATGAAAACTAGAGCAAGTACGCAGCGGAATATGGACAATCGCAAACACAGGTAGTTTTACTTGGTTCGGAGCCTAGGTCGACTCCTACTCCAAGGTCCACGGTCGTTGATCGTTTTCTGCGGGCAATTCTATAAGTTCGCAAAAACAGTTTACAGAATTGTATTACAAAATTAGTGCAGTAAGTTTAAAAGTAACTCTTCTTTACCGACGTCCGATGTAGATTATATTTTCTGAGCAGCGGGACGTCGTCGGCTCTTGTATCTCGAGTCGGGAGGTTTCCGGAGCAGAGCGCGGGGACAGAAGAGCGTGAATGCGTTGGATGAATTCGTTGTTCGAAGCCTTGGGGTCGAGGGCCTATTTATAGCCCCTGGGGGTGCCCGGAACGTCGGGGGTGCCCCCCCATGTGTCAGCCTATCCGCTTCTCTCTCGGTCAGCTCTGATCCCTTAAAACACGGGATCAGGCTTTGACGGGGTGCCCGGAACGCTCGGGGCGCCCGGGTTGACCGGGTCTCCTCTTATCCGTTGGCTTCGCTGGGTTCTGCTTCGTTAGCTTCAACTAGGGGCGCCCGGACCATCCGGGGTGCCCTGCTCATGAGCTGCAGAAGCAATTCTTTTGCTTATCTATTTTGTGTTCACCTTGGGGGCGCCCGGGACACTCCAGGTGCCCTACTCAGCCTCTGCCTCACTCCTTTGAGGCTCTCTGAGCTGCAGACACTCGTTCCTTCGATCCTGCATCCAGAGTTAGTCCAAAACAATATAAAACAATAATGTGTTAGTTTTATACAGCCTTAGCTGTCTTGGTTCTGACTTTGGGTCTCAAAAAATGGAGCCCTAAGTCGAACCGACGCCTACTGTTCCCTCGACGGGGAACGCGTCCTCACCTACTCCTCTCGGGAGAATGTACCTGATGCCAACCGGCTCTCCGGTTGGACTTTTGCCTAGTGGTCCTTCGCCAGGTCTTGGATACCATGCTGTCCTTCACCCGGTGCCTAGCATTCCTTCGCCAGGTCTTCAGTCCCAAGTTGTCCTTCGCCTGGTGCCTAGCAGTCCTTCGCTAGGTCTTTGGTACCAAGCTGTCCTTCGCCTGGTGCCTAGCAGTCCTTCGCTAGGTCTTTGTACCCTGGCATTCCTTCGCCAGGTGCCTAGCAGTCCTTCGCTAGGGCTTTGTACCCTGGCATTCCTTCGCCAGTGCCTAGCAGTCCTTCGCTAGGACTTTTTCCTGCACACTTGAGTAACATGTTAGATAACATTATACCTTAACTTTTGAAGCCTGTTGCCATTATCAAAATACAGGTTTGACTTGGGTGCTTTCTGCACCAACTATCTCCCCCTTTTTGATTTATGGCAACCCTGGTTCAAAAAGTTAAGTTAATCAGAGCAAGTAAAAAATTAAATTTTGTTCCCTCCCCCTGGAAGGAATCTCCCCCTAGATTTTTCAAAAATTCGTGGGGTTTTTAAAAATAAATTCTAAGTTCAAGGATGGATTTTTACTTAGAATAATTTTCAATAGAAAATAATTTTGGTTGTGTATTTTGGAGAACTTGTAGAATATTTAAGTTTAAATACTTAGAAAACTTCAGAAGGATTCTGAGAACTTAAATTTGAGTACTAAGGAAACTTTTGATGCCTTAAGTTTGAAGTACTCAAAGAGGTTTTGAAAACTTTAAGTTTTAAAGTACTTGGTGATATTTGAAAAACTTAAGTACTTAGGGAGGTTTTGAAAAAACTTAAGTACTTAGAAAAGTTTTGAAAAACTTAAGTACTTAGAGAAGTTTTGAAAAACTTAAGTACTTAGAGAAGTTTTGAAAAACTTAAGTACTTAGTAAAATTTTGAAAAACTTAAGTACTTAGTGAAGTTTTGAAAAAACTTAAGTACTTAGAAAAGTTTTGAAAAACTTAAGTACTTAGAAAAAAACTTAGTACTTTTTGAGTAAAGGATAGAGTTTGAAATTTTGAGAGTTAGAGAAAAAAAATTTTAAATTGAGAAAAAGAATTTTTAACTCTCTCCTTTCCTATCTCTCCCCCTTTGCCATATATCAAATACAATTAAATACAGCAAAAACAGAATAATTAAATTGTATAAAGGAAAATAACTTGCATGATTTTGCTGTACTGAACCAATTCATGATAAGAATTAAACCAAATCAGTTTCAATTTTATCTTTTAGGGACCTATCTAACCCGATTAGCTACTTACTAACTGTTATAGACAGTAGTTTTTGCTAGGGTTAGTCAAGTTAAGTGTTCTGTTCAAGTTAGATTTTCTAAACTTGACACTTAACTTGATTACTGTGTAAGTTGTATTTAGTGCCCCAATTATTATAGATGCACTGATCTACATCTTGAATTATGGCAAAGACCTAAGCATCTCAACCCATTCTAGGTTATCAATCAAAAGTACCCTAAGGTGCTTGTGAGATGCTGGCTTCTAAATCTATAGGTGCATGCAGTTCTAGGGTTAGGGCCTAGGGTAAGTTCATTTACAAAAAAAACCCTAGTTTTGAAGGGAGTAATTTTTAAAATAAAACTAAGTAAAAAAATTTAAAAAAACTTTTCAAAAGTAAGTAAAAGCTGATTTTGAAAGCATTTAAAACCTGCTTTAAAACTGATTTGAGTAAGAAAACCAATAGTGGACTTAACCTATTCTACCAAGCATAATCCTAACTACCTTCTTAGTGAGCTGAACTCAGACTCAGGTAGGGTTTAGTGAATATGTCAGCTAAGTTAGATTTAGAGTCTATATGCTTAAGTACTATTTCACCCCTGGCTACATGGTCTCTTACAAAGTGATGTTTAACTTCTATGTGTTTAGTTCTGGAATGTTGGATTGAGTTCTTAGTTAGATTAATTGAGCTTATATTGTCAATGAATAATTGTGTTTGGGTGTAGTTGAGCTGGAAGTCCTTAAGAGTGTGTATCATCCATAATAGTTGTGCTACACATTCTCCTAAGGCAACATATTCAGCTTCTGTTGTGGATAGAGCTACACAGTGTTGTTTTCTGCTGCACCAACTTACTAGACTCTGTCCTAACAGTTGGTAGCTTCCACTTGTGCTCTTTCTATCTAATTTGCAACCAGCATAGTCAGAATTCGAGTATCCTGACAAATCAAAGGTTGAGGTTCTAGGATACCAAATCCCTACATTTAGGGTGCCCTTTATATATCTTAGTATTCTTTTTAGGGCTGCTAAGTGTGTTTCCTTAGCACAGGTTTGGTATCTAGCACACATCCCTGTAGCAAAAAGAACATCAGGTCTGCTAGCTATAAGGTATAGTAGACTACCTATCATACTTCTATAGAGTTTAAGGTCTACTGGCTTGCCATCAGGGTCACTATCTATTTTTATATTAGTAGCTATGGGGGTACTTATGCTTTTAGAGTTATCCATTTTAAATTTCTTTATTAACTCTTTAGCATATTTGGATTGATGGACATAGTTTCCATCCCTAGTTTGTTTAATTTGTAAGCCTAGGAAAAAGTTAAGCTCACCAACTAAGCTCATTTCAAATTCATTTTCCATTATTTTAACAAATTCTTTTAGAAAGTTTGAGTTGGTGGACCTAAAGATTATGTCATCTACGTAGATTTGGGCAATGAATATATCTTTTCCTAGGGTTTTAATAAATAAGGTTGAGTCAATTTGTCCTTGTTTAAATTCTTTAGAAATTAAGTAAGTTGATAAGCGTTCATACCAGGCCCTAGGTGCTTGTTTTAGTCCATATAGTGCTTTAGTAAGTTTGTAAACGTGGTCAGGTCTTTCTAAGTCCTCAAACCCAGGGGGTTGTCCTACATAAACTTCTTCTTTAATGAATCCATTTAGAAAGGCTGACTTTACATCCATTTGGTATAGCTTAAATCTTTATGGGATGCAAAGGCTAATAACATCCTGATGGACTCAAGTCTAGCTACTGGGGCATATGTTTCGTCATAATCTAACTCTTCTACTTGGCTGAATCCCTTCGCTACTAAGCTTTGTTTCTGACTTGGCTTTGTTTCTGACTATTTCTCCTTGATCATTTAGCTTATTCCTAAAGACCCACTTAGTGTCAATGATGGATTTACCTTCAAGTTTAGGTACTAGTTCCCAGACTTGATTCCTCTCAAATTGGGCTAATTCTTCTTGCATAGCTATGATCCAATCAGGATCAGGTAGGGCTTCATCTATAGTCTTAGGTTCTATTTTTGAAATCATTGCTATTTGACTAAGGTTTCTATAGGAAGATCTAGTCCTGACTCCTAGAGTTGGATCACCCACAATTTGATCGGTTGGGTGACTGAGTCTGGGTTTCTTGGTTTTTCTAGAACTTGGTTCAGCCTCAGGTCCGGCTGGTCGGTTTGGTTCACTATTTGATTCAACTCTTTGAGCTGGTTCAATTATTGGTTCAATAATTGGTTCATTTGACTCACTAGTTGGTTCAATAGTTAGTTCGTTTATGGGTTCAATTAAGGATTCATCAACTTGTTGATTATCTTCTTGATCAGTGTTTGATGAAGTTGGATTTGGATTTGAGTTAATTTCTTCATCAAATATTAGGTTGGTTGTTTCTTCGATTTTCTTGGTTTGGTTGTTGTAAACCCTATATGCTCTACTTGTTGTTGAATATCCTAGGAAGATGCCTGGGGTTGACTTAGACTGGAATTTTCCTAGGTAGTCTTTGGTGTTTAGGATATGGACTTTACATCCAAAGACCCTTAGGTAGTGTAGATTTGGAAGTCTATGGTAATATAGTTCATAGGGTGTTTTGTTGTGTTGCTTGTTGATTAGGACCCTATTTTGGATGTAGCAAGTCGTACTAATTGCTTCTGCCCAATATTAGTTGGCTAAGTCAAATTCATTGAGCATAGCCCTAGCAGCTTCCTGTAGAGTTCTATTTTTTCTTTCGACTATCCCATTCTGTTGGGGGTTCTAGGACACGAAAATTCATGTATGTATCCATTTACCTTACAGAATTCCTCGAACCGTTGATTTTCAAATTCTCCCCCGTGGTCACTTCTAAGTCTTTTGATTTTAGTATCGTTTTGATTTTCAATTAACCTACAGAATTCATTAAATAGGTTTAAGGTTTCATCTTTGGTCTTTAGAAACCTAACCTAGGTAAACCTTGAGTAATCATCAACTATTACCAAGCAGTACCGGTTTTCGCTTAGTGACTTGGCTCCGTGTGAATCAAATAGGTCAAGGTGCAGGAGCTCAAGTGTGGTCTGAGTTAGATCAGATTGAATTGGTTTGTGATTAGATCTGGTTTGTTTACCTTGATTGCATGATTCACATATTAAGTTTTCATGGTTTTTAATTTTGGGAATGCCTTTAATTAGGCCAAGTTGGGTGATTTTTGAAATAATTCTTAGGTTAGTGTGACCTAGTCTCCTATGCCAGAGGTTTGATTGTTCTAACTGAGTTAACATGCATTTAGGTACAAGGGGAAGGTTTATAGTGTAAACATTATTTTTCCTAGTGCCCTTAAGCATAATTTCTGAGTCTTGTACGTTTCTAATTAGGCAATTAGAATTGTTGAAGGTGACTATATTACCAGAATCACACAACTGACTTATGCTAAGCAAGTTAAAATTGAAGTTTTCAACCAAAAGAACTTTCTTAATCACAAAGTCAGATTTAAGTTTAATATTACCTGACCCAATTACCTTGAGTGTAGCATTGTTGCCAAATGCCACTGAGCCTAGGTTCTTGAACTTGAGTTTGGTGAATTTCAATTTATCTCCAGTCATGAGTCTGGAGCAACCGCTCTCCAACATCCATTTGTCCAAATCTTTATGTTCCTACACATAAAGAGTTTTGTTGATTTGGATCCAATTAGAATTAGGAATAGCTTAAATTGACTTTCACAACCTAGTCTGTCTCACCCAATCTAGGGTTAGCAATCACGTTAGCCTTATAGGTTTTGGAGACAGGTTTTGGTAGATAGAATTTTGAAAAACATGATTTATTTTGAAAAACTTAGTTAATTTTGTAAACAATTGAATTTATTTTGAAAAGAGAGTTTTAAGTCTACAACTAACTGAAAATTTGTGTTAGATTTGAATTTGACAAAGAATAAATTGAATTTGAATTTCAAAAATTGGCTTCTAGGTCTTGGCGAGGCACTAGGCCTTCTTTGGCCGTAGCCTTATTGGATCATCAACCCTTTCCTTGACAAAGTCTTTTAATGAAATTTCATTTTCAAAATTAATCTTTAAAAAATTCTGGTCTAACTAGTTTGGGTCTTGGATCGGTAGCTTCGGCTAGTTTCACCAGTCTAAAGAGACCAAGTATACTTGACCTTATTAGAATTGGTTTCCCTAACGTACTATCATCTCACCTCCACCCAATACTATGTTGTCAAGTTTCAGTTAAGTTTGTTCAGTCCTTAAACTAACCATTCCTAAGTCTAAGCATGGTAAATTGCAGAAATTAAACAAACAATCAAACAAGTAAATTGCAGGCAAGTATTGAATTTTATCTAACAATCAATATAGTTTTTAGTTTGGCTCCCCCTGGACTAAAGCCACGGTAATGGTTAGGCAAGATGTGAATCTTGTCCTTGGGGATCTAATACTGATTTGATTCAGTTTGTTTGTTCAGGTACAGTTTAGGTACCCATGCCTGAACTTTATTTCTGGACTGATTCAGTACAGCAAAATAGGATCTTTGTCTAGATTTGGTTCTATAGCCTAGTCCGGATCGATTTAGAACTGATTTCTGTTTTCCAAGAATTATGTCAAGACCCTTGGAACCAGAAGTGAATCGTTCTAAAGCTGATCTTAGATCCTTAACCTGAGTTTTCAGGGAGGAGTTCTCTTTCTCAAGTTTTTCAGCTTGAGTAGAGGTTCCTTCTTGAACCTTCTCAGTTAAGGGTCTAGAGTCAGCTCCCTCTTTCAGGAGTTTTACTTCCTGTCGGAGGGATTCGACTCAGAGTTTAGCTTTCGCTAAATCTCGAGAAAGATAAGATATTAATTCATTTAATTGACTTCTAGTAAAACCACTTACCTTGATTTCGCCGTCCTCTAAAAATGTTAGTCTGCCGTCGTCCTATTCTGATTCTGACTCGGTCTCGACTTCTTCTAAGGCGGTTAGTGCGAGTAGGTTCGATTGTGGGACCTCTTCTTCTTCGGAGGAGGAGGACTCGTCCCACGTTGCTTGATGTGCCTTTTTCCTTCTATTCTTCTTGGTCTCCTTCAGGTTGGGGCATTCGGTTTTGTAGTGGCCCTTCTTCTTGCACTCGTAGCAGGTTACGTTGGGCTTGTTCTTTTCATTTGCGGGTTCAGCTGGTTCGTCCTTTCTTCGGCTGGCTTTCCGTCTGTTGGTTTGGTTCTTCAATTCCTTGTAGTAGTTTCTTGCCAGTCGGACCAGCTTAGGTCGTTCTCCTTCTTCATCTTCTGAGTCTGAGTCTGAGTTAGACTCGGGTTCAGGTTGAGGCTTCTTCTTGGTCGTCCTTCCAGTTTTACCTGCAATAAAGGCAATACCTTTCTTGGCCAGATTGCAGTTAGTTTGTTCATGTAACTCTAATTCAGAGAACAATTCATCTAATTTTATTTTTGAAAGGTCCCTTGAAACCTTGTATGCATCTACCATAGATGCCCACAAGGTGTTTCTCGGGAAAGCATTTAAAGCATACCTTATTAGGTCACGGTTTTCTACCTTGTGATCAATGGTGTGTAGACTGTTCATTAGTTCTTGAATTCGGGCGTGTAGCTGAGCTGTTGTTTTGTTGTCGGTCATTTTGATGGTATACAGCTTGTCAGGAGCAGGTACCTCTTGTTGATCCGAGTGTCTGATGTTCCTTCGTGCAGCTCGATCAGTTTTTCCCACAGCTCCTTGGCACTGTTGAAAGGGCCCACCCGGTTCAGCTCCTCTTTTGTTAAGCCCCATTGGAGGGTCTGGGTCGCCTTTGCATCCGCTTCAATTTTCCGTTTCAGAGTGATGTCCCACTCTGTGTGTAACGCCCGCTTTTTTTTTTCATAAAGCGGCGTTATGTTAACATACTTATGTCATGTAGACATCATAATGCAGCGGAAACCTTTAAACTTACACCTACATGCACTTACTACCATTCCTAGCATCATGACATGGGAACTTGGCATATTAACTTTATACTTAGCATCATATCATACTTAGCATCATGTCACATTTTAGCATCATGTCATACTTAGCATCATGTCATACTTTAGCATCATGTCATAGAGTCACATTCAAGTACTTAATAGTAAAGGTAAAGTTCTATCATAAGACAAGCAAACATATGGTCTCTTGGCCAAGTCACTATCACACACATACTTTATTGCCCTCCTGCTGCTTCCTTACGGTCCCCTTGCGTGATCTGCGGTATAAGGAAAATAAGACTATAAGCACACAGGCTTAGTAAGACTCTTTCCTACTCACTAAAACCATTTATCACTTAATCATGAGCATCTTAAACATTAACATACTTAGTGCTTTACCCAGCACATAAGTCTTTATGAGCACTTAGCATACCTTTGACATGACTTGATCATAACTTAGTCACTTTCATAGCATAGCATATACATAAGCATAAAAACATTCGTGACTTGGCATAATACTTGGCATAGACATAAACATCATAAACATTCATAGCATGGCATAATTCTTGGCATAGACATAAACATAATAACATAACCTCATAAACATTCCTAACATGAACCTAAATAAAATCATGGCATCCGAACTTACATAACCACAATTAAATCATGGCAACATAACTTAGCATGGACATAAATAAAATCATAGCATTCTATCCTAGTATAAACATAATTAAATCATGGCATCATAATTAACATGAGCATAAATAAAATCATGGCATTCTAACCTAGCACAAACATAATTAAATCATGGCATCCTAAACTATCATGAACATAAATAAACTCATGACATTCTAATTAACATAAATATAATTAAATCATGGCATCCTAAACTATCATGAACATAAATAAACTCATGGCATTCTAATTAACATAAACATAATTAAATCATGGCATCCTAAACTATCATGAACATAAATAAAATCATGGCATCCTAACTTAGCATAAACATAATTAAATCATGGCATCCTAAACTAGCATAAAATCATGGCATCATAAACTAGCATGAAATCAAGGCATTCTAACTTAGCATAATCATACATAAAATCATTTGCATAAACATACCTTGCATAGACTTACTTTGCATAGTATTCTTATCATAAATATAATGCATAACATGGATGGATGCATGTGACAATTGCATATATATATATAAGGATGCTTAATCTTTAAAACATACTTTTAAATGCTTAAACATAATCATCATATCATTGGGGCCCTGGCTTGTACCACATACATACATCATAAGCGCGCATCCCTAAGTAAATACGAGGTAGCTAACCTCGACCTACTAGGGTAAGGACAGCATAGTCGGTAGTCCCCGAATCGAGGCATTCTTAAGGTGCCCATCCCTGTTGTACAGCTTCGGTAGTGCCAGAACCGTGGACAGCATAGTCGGTAGTCCAGAACCGGGGCATTCTTAAGGTGCCCATCCCTTGGACCCATACTTCGGTCCGGTACAAGCCCATTCATAAAGTAAAATATTTTACATGCTTCATCATTCATGAAACCTTCATGACATACTTAACATAGCATAACTTGTTACGGCTCGGCCCGTCTAGCGACCCATTTACCGGTCCTCTCGACCGTCGTACCGTCGACCATCGACCGTGCCGTTTAGCATATTTATGCCTTAAAGACATAAGCATCATCTTTCATTCATCATACTTGTCATTCATCATCATTCATTCATCATACTTAACATCATCGTTATGCCTTAAAGGCATGTACTTTAACCTCATTCATAAGACATGGCATACATACATCTTATTCATAAAACATGACATACACACGTATCATTCATAAGACATGACATACATGCATATTATTCCTAAAACATGGCATATCATTCGTAAGACATGGCATACATACATATCATTCATAAATCATGGCACATGTCTAAATATCTATGACTCAACATATAATTCATGACATACAAACTAAGAGTTTGGTTAACATAGAACTTCTTCCATCTTACTTAAACATATATCTTGGTAACTCATACACAACCATCTTTGGAGGTTTAACCCAACCCTAACCCTAGGTTAGGCCCTTGGCCGAAAGCCCCAAGGAACTATAGGTTCATGAAGCTTCACATAACTTCCCCAAACAACATCCCATACATACATACTAGGCCATAGGAAACATTTGATTCCACACTTAAGGCCAACCCTAATCCTTTAACCCTAAACTTTCTCTTGGCCGAAACTTCAAGGCCATAGGGCATGGAAAAATTTCCATTAAAATCCCCAAATCAATTGTTATACACCAACCATACCTTACCATAGGGCCATTTGGGGCCCTTACTTGAAATGAGTCCTAACTTTCCACCCTATTAGGGTACTTGGCCGAAACCTATAGGATCTCTAGGCCATGTGAAACATTCACATAAATACCCTCCATCTCCCTTATATCATGACAATACATAAAACAAACACTTGGGGTTTTAAACCCAACCCTACACATGGGTTCTTGTTGTTGGCCGAAACCCTAGGGTATCCTAGGGTACTCCAAAAATTCCCAAAAATTATCCTTAATCTCTAAACATCATAAGGGAACATTAAATAACATTATAAAGATTTTTAGCATCATTATGGACTCTAAAATATTGTGGCCGAAACCCATAGGGTCTCTAGGGTGTTGATTTTGTTTCTTCCATGTTGGCCGAAACCCTAGGGTGTCCTAGGGTACTCCAAAAATTCCCAAAAATTATATTTAATCTCTAAACATCATGAGAGAACATTAAACAACATTATCAAGAATTTTGGCATAATTATAGACCTTAAAATCATGGTGGCCGAAACCTACAAGCCTAAGGTTCTTGGTTTTCTTTTCTTTCAACATCAAATCCAAAAACTAACCAATATATCATGCTAAAAATCATGAATATCATAAGGAACTATTATACCACAGGTGAGGGAGTCTTACCTTGGGGTTCTTGATTTTTTGAACCTTGAAAGAGAAGGAAATGGTAAGATCTTTGGACCCTTGAACCCCCTTGTCCTTGTATCCTTGGAAGACCCCTTAGATCTTGAGGATGCGACCTCTTGTGGAGATTTTCCAAGGGAGAACCCTTCCTTGGGTATTCGGCTAGGATGAGGGGAGGAGAAGGAAGAAATTGCAAAGTAATGAGAAGAAGAGGTAACTCCCAAAACCCCTCTTTATAGCCCATTAAGGAGGTAAATGAAGAGTCTCTCCATGACCCTTCATCTTCTTCTATGCTTTAACCAATATCCACTTCATTCCCTCAAAACATTACCTCACTAGATGAGTTGGTTAAAGCATACATGGTTGTACAAGTGGTCCAAGGTTCAATCCTTGGTCCATGCACCTTATTTTTTTATTTTATTTTTCTTTTTATTTTCCCTAAAATTCCGAAAATCCTCTAAAAATTCCTCCATAATTATGTTAATATTTCCCATTAGAATCCCTTTATATTTATATTAATTTTCACCTAAAATCTACCAATAATTTTGGTACTAAAAAGCCCATATAAGGCCCATTAGTGCCATTTTTCCCAATTTAAATGAGAAAACATGGATTTTCTAGGCCAAATTTCGCATTAATATTTCTAGGTTCCTCAGAAAATTATCTAGACATGCTTAATATTTTAAGAAAATATTAAGAAAATTTTCCGGGGCGTTACACTGTGTAGCTTTGAGGTATTCCTTCGGCATTTTTCGGAATCTCCAGTCCGGACTGGATGATTATCCACATGTCCACCTGAGTTTTCAGGTGGACCTCCATTCGACTTTTCCAGTAGGAAAAGTCTTCTCCACTGAAAAGTGGAGGTCTGGCTGTGCTGAATCCTTCTTACATGGCCATTAGGGATTTTATCTGAAAAAGAGATAAGAAAAGGAAAAACTTTGTCCCAAGACTTGGTCTTGGATTTGTAGTGCGGGATAAAGAAAATTAAATATCGAGGGGTGTTGCACCAACCTCGATTAACGAGAAAAATTTTGAACAAAAAAATAAAAAAAATTCATAAAAATTTGAAAAAATTCTCAAACTAGTGGTTGCACCAAGTTTGAGCTTCCCCGCTCTGATACCATTTGTTGGATCGAGAGAAATGATAGAGGGGAGGGTGAATATCGTAAAACGCTTTTCGGATCAAAACTAGAGCAAGTATGCAACGGAATAAGGACAATAGCAAACACAGGTAGTTTTACTTGGTTCGGAGCCTAGGTCGACTCCTACTCCAAGGCCCACGGTCGTTGACCGTTTTCTGCGGGCAATTCTATAAGTTCGCAAAAATAGTTTACAGAATTGTATTACAAAATTAGTGCAGTAAGTTTAAAAGTAACTCTTCTTTACCGATGTCCGATGTAGATTATATTTTCTGAGCAGCGGGACGTCGTCGGCGCTTATATCTCGAGTCGGGAGGTTTTCGGAGCAGAGCGCGGGGACAGAAGAGCGTGAATGCGTTGGATGAATTCGTTGTTCGAAGCCTTGGGGTCGAGGGCCTATTTATAGCCCCTGGGGGCGCCCGGAACATCGGGGGTGCCCCCCCACGTGTCAGCCGATCCGCTTCCCTCTCGTTCAGCTCTGATCCCTTAAAACTTGGGATCAGGCTTTGACGGGGGCGCCCGGAACGCTCGGGGCGCCCGGGTTGACCGGGTCTCCTCTTATCCATTGGCTTCGCTGGGTTCTACTTCGTTAGCTTCAACTGGGGCGCCCGAACCATCCAGGGCGCCTAGGAGCAGTGGGGGCGCCCTGCTCATGAGCTGCAGAAGCAATTCTTTTGCTTATCTGTTTTGTGTTCACCTTGGGGGCGCCCGGGACACTCTAGGCGCCCTACTCAGCCTCTGCCTCACTCCTTTGAGGCTCTCTGAGCTGCAGACACTCGTTCCTTCGATCCTGCATCCAGGGTTAGTCCAAAACAATTTAAAACAATAATGTGTTAGTTTTATACAACCTTAGCTGGCTTTGTTCTGACTTTGGGTCTCCAAAAATGGAGCCCTAGGTCGAACCGACGCCTACTGTTCCCTCGACGGGGAACGCGTCCTCACCTACTCCTCTCGGGAGAATGTACCTGATGCCAACCGACTCCTCCGGTTGGACTTTTGCCTAGCGGTCCTTCGCCAGGTCTTGGATACCAAGCTGTCCTTCGCCCGGTGCCTAGCATTCCTTCGCCAGGACTTCAGTCCCAAGCTCTCCTTCACCTGGTGCCTAGCAGTCCTTCGCTAGGTCTTTGGTACTAAGCTATCCTTCGCCTGGTGCCTAGCAGTCCTTCGCTATGTCTTTGTACCCTGGCATTCCTTCGCCAGGTGCCTAGCAGTCCTTCACTAGGGCTTTGTACCCTGGCATTCCTTCGCCAGTGCCTAGCAGTCCTTCACTAGGACTTTTTCCTGCACACTTGAGTAACATGTTAGATAACATTATACCTTAACTTTTGAACCCTGTTGCCATTATCAAAATACAGGTTTGACTTGGGTGCTTTCTGCACCAATAAATTTTACTTGGTTTGGAGTCGCGGTCGGCTCCTACTCTAAGGCCCACGGTCGTTGACCGTTTACTGCGGGCAATTCTATATGTGCGCAAAAACAGTTTACAAAATGTATTACAAGAATAGTACAGTTAACTTAAAAGCAGCTCTTCGTTACTGACGTCCGGTGTAGATTGTATTTTCGGAGCAGAGGGACGTCGTCAGCGCTTGTATCTCGAGTCAGGAGGTTTCCGGAGCAGAGCGCGGGAGTAGAAGAGCGTGAATGCGTTGGAAGAATTGTGTATCCAAGCCTTGGGGTTGAGGGGCCTTTTTATAGCCTCTGGGGGGGCCCTGAACGTTGGGCCCCCCCCCACGTGTCATCTGATCCGCAACAATCTCGGTCAGTGTTTTATCGCTCCAAAATAGGTATCGAACCTTGACGGGGGCGCCCGGGAAGCAGGGGCGCCCTGGTTGACTGTTTCAGCGGGCTTCTCGGCTGGATGAGGTTTATCCGCTTCGCTGGCTTAAGCGCGGGGCGCTCGGGACGCAAGGGGCGCCCGGGAGCATGGGGGCGCCCCGCCCAGTAAGCTACCGAAGTGTACATTTGCTCCACTTCTTTTGTATTCACCTTGGGGGCGCCCTGGACACTCCGGGCGCCCTACTCAGCTTCTGCCTCATTCCTTTGAGGCTCTCTGAGCTGCAGACACTCGTTCCTTAGGTCCTGCTTCCAGGGTTAGTCCAAAATAACACAGAGCAATAATATGTTAGTTTTATACAGCCTTAGCTGTCTTGGTTCTGACTTTGGGTCTCCAAAATGGAGCCCTAGGTCGAGCCGACGCCTACTGTTCCCTCGACGGGGAATGCATCCTCACTTACTCCTCTCAGGAGAGTTTACCTTTTGCCAATCGGCTCCTCCGGTTGGACTTTTGCCCAGCTTTACTCACCAGGTCTTCATGCCCAATCCGCGACCAGGTCTTAGTGCCCACCTTCCGAGCAGGTCTTCGGTGCCCAGCCCCCGGCCAGGTCTTAGTGCCTAATTCCTCAAACTGGGTCTTCGGTGCCCAGCCCTCGGCCAGGTCTTAGTGCCCAATTCCTCGAACCAGGTCATCGGTGCCTAGCCCTTGGCCAGGTCTTAGTGCCCAGTCCATGACCAGGACTTATTGCCCAACCTTATGTCAGGACTTAGTTGCCCAGCCCACGGCCAGGACTTATTGCCTAGATTACCTAGGACTTTCCTACACACTTGAGTAACTTTATTAGATCACAAATAGTACTTAACTTTGAACCCTTTGCCAATATCAAAACAAGGTTCGATATGGTGCTTCCGGCACCAACAATCTCCCCCATTTTGATTTATGGCAAAACAATTCAAAGTTATGTAAAAACTTATAGCAGTTTAAGAACATAAGGTAAAAATCAATGAAGTATAGCAGTTATGAACAGAGTAGATTTGAAAAAAAATCTTTTATTCCTCATACTCCCCCTAAAACCCTGAATACTTGTGTTATAAAATCCTTAACTTTGACCTTTCCTCCCCCTTTGACATATATCAAAAATATACATGGGCGAACAGGGTTTCTAATAACGAGTTTTGAGTTTTACCAAAATAAATTTAAGTAAAGGAGTTTACAACTTTTTCAACAAATAGTTTTCAAACAAAACATGTTACAAAACTTTCTGAAAAATTACTTTTGATTGGAAGTTTTGAAAATTATGTTTTGAAAAACAAGAAGTTTTCATGAAGCTCCCCCTTAATATGAAACTCTTCCCCTTTGAAGTTTTTTAAAAAAACATGCAATTTTTCAGTTTGAAAAAGGGTCTAAGCCTAGTTTAGGTCTCGAAAAGGTTCTAAGTCTGAAAACGTTCATTACTTTAAAAAAATAAACAATTCTAAGTTTAGTTTTGAAAAAAAAAAACTTCTGAGTATCACAAAGGAAATTCTTAGTTAGGAGCAACTCGAAGTTTTCAATAAAGTTTCTTTGAAGAAGGGAAGAAATTTAAGGAAAATTTTAATTTAGTTTAAGTCTGTTTTCCCCCTTAAAAATACTCTAAAAAAAAGGATGTATCAAAGCCTATTAGTTTTTCAAAATCATAAATCAATATTGAAAAAGTTTTTTTTTTAAATATCAAGTGTTACTAAAAAAAACTACATGATAGGGAACAAGTAACACATTATTAACTTATTAAGCAAGGATTAATGCTAAAGAACAGTTTATTAAACCAGGTTGACATTTCTATTAAGTTCAAGCTTGATATGTAAAACTTAAAGCATTTAATCAATAAATCTAAGTTCAGAACTATTTTTGATTCTAAGCATGTTTTAAGTCCACGTTCCGAACTTTTAGCCACTTATTGTTAATCCTCAAGATAAAGAGAAATAGAAATTTCGTAAGTAAAGGATAAATTTTTTTGAAAAATTTTGAAAAACCAAGCCTTTGAAAAATGCAAGTACTTTTTGAGAAGTATAAGACTTTTTGAGAAGTATTCTAAAACGATTTTTAAAGTATTCCAAAGTAAAGTAAACTTTTGAAAGTGTTGGTATATATATAAGCAAAATAATTTAAAAGGATATCATTTTGAAAGAAAAATTATTTATGTTTTTAAAAGAAATTTAAGAGTGCAGTGCATGAAAACATATAATTTTAAAAATGCTCAATAATTCTTTTAATTTGATCTCCCCCTAAACTTGACCCAGTCCTAGGAAGCTTGTTGACTACAAGTACTCTTCCTCTGAGTTTTAAGGTTTGATTCAAATAGAAAGAACTTCAACATAGAAATGCTAAGTTAAAAAAACTTACTATTTTGTTTTAATGATTTGAAAAGCAATTTCTTTATTTTCTCTCTCTTCTTGAAAATCGTAAAGAATTGCAATAGGGAGATTCTATGTTTAAACTGATTTTGAACAATACCAGAGGGGACACAAGTATAGGAGAATTTTGAAAAATACTAAAGTCAAAAGTAATTATATATATATATAAATATCAAAAGTCTGGACTGTAGACATTTTTCTAAGTGAAAATGAAAAAGAGTTCTGAGTAAACCCCGAGCTGACATTTTGCGAGATTTATTTTTGCAAAAAAATTGATTGTCCAAGGAATTTCTTTGTATAGAAATGTTTGCCAAAATTAAGTAATTCTTAGGTAGATGAGCAAAAGAAACCTAAGGTGAGCAATTTTAAGTATACTGATCTGAAACATTAAATCTTAGTTCAAGATGTTAAAATGATTTTTGAGGATTTTGAAATTAATTAGAAATTTAACTTTGAATTTTAATATTTGTTAAGTTGAATTTTGAAAATAATTAAGTTGAATTTTTTTTGGAATAATTAAGTTGAATTGAATTTGAAAGTTTAAAAGTATTTATTAAAGTTTAAATTCTAAAATTTGAAATCGATTCAGTTTGTAAGGTTGGTTAGGTTGGACTTAACTTTTAGGTCCTAAGCATCTCACCCATTTCTAAGTGACAAAACAGGATATCCTTAACTGTTTTGTGAGATGCATTAATTTTTATCTTAGAATTAGTGTTAAATCTAAGATTAACTTAAAATTTGTGTTAGATTCAAATCTGACAATAGTAAAGTGAATTTGATTTTCTATAATTGGCTTCCAGGTCTTGGCGAGGCACTAGGCCTTCTTTGGTCGTAGCCTTATTGGATCATCAACCCTTTCCTTGACAAAGCCTTTTACAGAAAATTCATCTTGAAGTTACTTCTTGAAAGATTTTGGTCTAACTAGCTTGAGTCTTGGATCGGTAGCTTCGGCTAGTTCCACCAGAGTAAACAGACGAAGTAGTGTATACTTGACCTTATTAGAAAGGCTTCCTTAACGTACTATCATCTCACCTCCACCCAATACTATGTTGTTCAAATTTTAATTAAACCATTTGTCCTTAAACTATCTAATTCTAAATTCAAGCATAAAAAGCTAAGTAAAATTATAATGAGGGGAAATTTCTGGATTTTCTAAGTTTGCAAGATTATTAATTAGTTGTTCTTGTATACCAATTTTAATTTTCAAAGTTTCATTTTCTTGTCTTAACATTTTGAATTTTGAATTTATTAATATACATGATTTCATTAAGTTATTTAGGCATGCATCCATATCTAAATTTGACCGAGGGAGATTAAGTAAACTATCTAGATTCATGGTAAAAAGTGGATTTTCATATAAATTGAAGTTACCCATCTTGGTAGGTTGTCCTAGATCTTTGGCTCTTCTATCTTTGTATTCATCTTTGAAATGCCCAAACTCCTGCCACTTGAAGCATTAGATGTGACTTTTGTCCTTTCGTGCTTTTGGAACTAGTTCCTTTGTCGCCGTTGGTGGTGTCGTTCGTATCTTACGAGTAGGACACTTACTTTTGTAGTGCCCTCTCTCCCTGCATATGTAACAAATTACATGATCTTTCAAATTTGAATTTACAAATTTACCTTTTGATTCCTTATTGGGAATCTCCCCCTTGATTCTTGCCGCATTGGATCTAGACTCATCTTCTGATTCCGTGTCTGAGTCGGACTCGGGTACTGGTTGAGGCTCCTTCTTTGGTGGTTCTTTTGGAGTTTTCCCTGCAATAGAATTTACACCTTCCTCGACCATTACAGTATCTGTTTGATTATTTAATTCTAATTTTGAAAAGAATTTGAAATTGGTTACCGTCTCAGTCAATTCGTCTTCTAAATCTGGCTTGGATTCGGGTTCAGACTCTGATTCAGCTGTTTGTGCTTGGACCGAGAGTGCAAGGTATCTTAGGTGATCTTCTTCTTCGTTTGATTCCTCTGACGATTCGGACAACACACCTTCTGAGTCCTCGATGTTGTACGTCTCTTCATGTAGGTTAATTAGTTTTTCCCACATCTCTTTAGCGCATTTGAATGGTCCAATCTGCTTGTATACTTCTATTGTTATGCCGCATTGTAGGATTGCAGTCGCCTTTGCATCTGTTTCGATCATGTTGAGTGTTCGTTCATCCAATTTGTCCCAGGCGAGTGCTATCCCATCTTCTGTGGGGAATCTAAACCTCATTTGGATTATCATCCATAAATCCATATTAGCTTTCAAATGAGACTCCATTAGACCCTTCCAGAATCTGAAATTTTCGACAGATAATAGAGGTGGACGAAAGCTATTCCATTCTTGATTGGACATTTAAGATGATCCTTGCACTCAAAAGAAATAACAGAAGTGTACCAAGACTTGGTCTTGGATTAGTAGTGCGGGAGAAAGAAAAAAAATAGCCCCAAATAATTATTGCACGAATTTCGAGACGGAATAATAAAAATAATAAAAAAAAAGTTTGATACAAATTTTTAGAAAATGTTAACTTTATCAATTCTAATTAATGATGAAAAGGTATGAATTTACTGTTTGGGAAAAAATTTGCTTAGCATGATTTTCGAGAAAAATATTAAAATAAAAAAAAATTTATGACAAATTTTTAAAAATTGTTCGTTTTATCAATTTCGAGAAAAAAATTGTTCGTTTTAAACACACCTACAGATATTATTTATTTGAAATAAAGATCGAGTGGTGTTGCACCACCTCGATTAAAGAAAAAGAAAAGAAATAAAATAAAAAAAATCGTAAATCCGAAAAAACTTTCAAACTAGTGGTTGCACCAAGTTTGAACTACCCCGCTCTAATACCACTTGTTGGATCGAGAAGAACGATAGAGGGGGGGGTGAATATCGTTAAACGTTCAGATTCATAAAATAGAGAATGCACAGCAGAAATTAAAGTAAAATAATACGCAAACACCAAGATTTTACTTGGTTCGGAGTTGCGGTCGGCTCCTACTCCAAGGCCCACGGTCGTTGACCATTTACTGCGGGCAATTCTATATGTGCGCAAAAATAGTTTACAAAATGTATTACAAGAATAGTACAGTAAACTTTAAAGCAGCTCTTCGTTACTGACGTCCGGTGTAGATTGTATTTTCGGAGTAGAGGGACGTCGTCAGCGCTTGTATCTCGAGTCGGGAGGTTTCCGGAGCAGAGCGCAGGAGTAGAAGAGCGTGAATGCGTTGGAAGAATTGTGCATCCAAGCCTTGGGGTCGAGGGGCCTTTTTATACCCTCTGGGGGCGCCCTGAACGTTGGGGGCGCCCCCCCCCCCACGTGTCATCTGATCCGCAACAGTCTCGGTCAGTGTTTTGTCCCTCCAAAATATGGATCGAACCTTGACGGGGGCGCCCGGGAAGCAGGGGGCGCCCTAGTTGACTGTTTCAGCGGGCATCTCGGCTGGATGAGGTTTATCCGCTTCGCTGGCTTAAGCGCGGGGCGCCCTGGGCACTGGGGGCGCTTGGACGCAGGGGGGGCCCGGGAGCATGGGGGTGCCCCGCCCAGTAAGCTACCGAAGCGTACATTTGCTCCACTTCTTTTGTATTCACCTTGGGGGCGCCCGGGACACTCCGGGCGCCCTACTCAGCTTCTGCCTCATTCCTTTGAGGCTCTCTGAGCTGCAGACACTCGTTCCTTTGGTCCTGCATCCAGGGTTAGTCCAAAATAACACAGAGCAATAATATGTTAGTTTTATACAGCCTTAGCTGTCTTGGTTCTGACTTTGGGTCTCCAAAATGGAGCCCTAGGTCGAGCCGACGCCTATTGTTCCCTCGACGGGGAACGCGTCCTCACCTACTCCTCTCAGGAGAGTTTACCTTTTTCCAACCGGCTCCTCCGGTTGGACTTTTGCCCAGCTTTACTCACCAGGTCTTCGTGCCCAATACGCGACCAGGTCATAGTGCCCACCTTCCGAGCAGGTCTTCGGTGCCCAGCCCCCGGCCAGGTCATAGTGCCCAATTCCTTGAACTGGGTCTTCGGTGCCCAGCCCTCGGCCAGGTCTTAGTGCCCAATTCCTCGAACCAGGTCTTCGGTGCCTAGCCCTTGGCCAGGTCTTAGTGCCTAGTCCATGACCAGGACTTATTGCCCAACCTTATGTCAGGACTTAGTTGCCCAGCCCACGGCCAGGACTTATTGCCTAGATTACCTAGGACTTTCCTGCACACTTGAGTAACTTTATTAGATCATAAATAGTACTTAACTTTGAACCCTTTGCCAATATCAAAACAAGGTTCGATATGGTGCTTCCTGCACCAACACATGTATCCTTATCTGTTTTGTGAGATGCATTAATTTTATCTTGGTTTTATGTTAATACTATGATTTAATTGAAATATGTGTTAGATTTAGGTTTAACAATTAATAAGTTGAAAATGAATTTCGATAATCGGCTTCCAGGTCTTGGCAAGGCATAGAGACCTTCTTTGGTCGTAGCCTTATTGGATCATCAACTCTTTCCTAGACAAAGTCTTTTAACGAAATTTTATTCTCAAATTAGTTATTGAGAAACCTTGGTCTAACTAGTTGAGGTTTTGGCCAGGTAGCTTCAGTTAGTTCCACCTGACTAATAGGACCAAATAGGGTACGCCTTACTCTACCTGACTTTTTAGACAAGTTTCCCTAACGTACTATCATCTCACCCCACCCTAATACTAGGTTATGCAAGTTTCAATTAAGTCAGATCCATATCTAACCGTTTCTAAGTCTAAACATAATATTCTTGCAGAAAATAAAATAAATAAACATCAAACAAAAACAAAAAAAATTATCTAACAATAAAAATGGTTTTTATATTGACTCCCCATGGACTAAAGCCTCGATATGGGTTAGGCAAGATATGAATCTTGTCCTTGGGAATCGAATATTGGTTTGGTCCGGCATGATTTGTCAAGCATAATTTCGGGACCCATGCTTCGACTCAGGTTCTACTTGGGTTCAAAACAGAGTAGTAAGATCTATATCGTGAGTTGGTTCAATAACCAAGTCCAGATCGGTTTAGAACTGATTTTTGCTTTCCAAGAATCATGTCAAGACTCTTGGAACCCAAGGAAAATCATTCTAATATAATGCAACGCTAAGTTCCTTCACCTATGATTTCAAGGAGGAATTCTCCTCCTCATGTTTTTGGGTTTGAGTGGAGGTTCCTTCCTAAACTGGTTCAGTTAAGGAGATAGAGTTGACTCCCTCTTTCAGGTTTTTGACTTCCTGTCGGAGGGATTCGACCCTAACATTTGCTTTGGCCAACTTACAAGGAAGATAAGAAATTAAATCGTAAAGCTGAGATTTGGGGTAACCTCTTACCGTTATTTGCCCATCTTCCGAAATTGAGAGTCTTTCGGTTCCGACGTTTTCTTCCAATTCCCATTCTGATTCAGTGTCGAGATTTTCCGAAGCAGTCAGCGTGATGAGATTGGAGTGTGGTACTTCTTCTTCTTCTGAAGACGATTCGTCCCATGTAGCTTTGAGAGCCTTCTTCGTCCGGTTCTTCTTGTTTTCGTTCAAGTTGGGACACTCCGATTTATAGTGGCCCTTCTTATTGCACCCATAACGAGTTACTTCACTTTTGGCTTTCTGGTTGGTAGAAGGTTCGGTTGGATCATCCTTGTGCTGATTGGCCTTCTTCTTCTTTCATTGGCCCTTGATCATTTTGTAGTGGCTTCAGTCCATCCGGACCAGCTTCAGATAATCGATTCCGTCATCGTCAGACTCTGAGTCGGAATCTGACTCGGGTATGAGTTGCAAAAAGAGCTAACCCCTTCTCGACCTATGAAGCGTTAGTCTATTCGTGGAGTTCTAACTTAGAAAATAGTTCATCTAATTTAATATCTGAAAGGTTCCTAGAAACCTTGTAAGCATCTACCATTGATCACTACCAAAAAAAAGGTATTTTGCGGCGGTTTTATTTGTGATTTACGGCGGTTTGGAACCGCTGGTAAAGGGTTTACCGGCGGTTTACAAAACCGCCGCCGATAACGGCGTCCTTAAATGATTTAGCGGCGATTTAACTGAACCGCTGGAATAACCGCCGCCATAATACGTTTTCCGGCGGTTCCATTGGCGGTTAATTTGCGGCGGTTCCATAGCGGCGGTTTTAACCGCCGATTAAAATATCGCTCGATTTACGTTGATGAATTTTTTGCGGCAGTTTTTACAATATTTAGTGGCGGTTTGAACCGCCGCAAAAACTAGTTGAAAAGGGTCAAAACCGCCGGTAAATCATTTACCGGCGATTTTGAAACCGCCACAGATCAAATTACCGGCTATTTTGAAACTACTGCAACACCACTGTAAATAATTACTGGCGATTTTGAAACCGCCGCAAAAGGCAAATTCAACCGAAAATATTTATTTGATTTTTCTTTTTAATATTTTATATGAAGGACAAACAAGTTAAACACTTGTATAATCTTCAGAAGATAGAAAATTTTCATAGCTAGTAGTTAAATACATTCAATTGAATGTCTACAAAAGTAAATGCTCAAAAAAACAAAGTACTAACAACAAAAAATGTTTGAAGTGAAATCTTAACCAAAATGGGGGTACACCACTGAACAAAAATATATAACATAGCAGCAGCAGTTTAAACTTCAGCTTCTAGTCTGTAATGCTTGCAAAGTACTTGAGGAGTAGCATAGTATTGGCTTCAAACCACATCAGTAAAAATTTGACCTGAATGAAAAATAAAAACCAAGTTATATCTCTTCAAAATTAATCAGCAAGGAAATGATAATACATGCATAAAAACTAGTTCGTGGGAGTTGTATGGAAACTGATAAGTTGTATGGCAATTTGAAGAATCAAAAGAGAGACCTTTCTGCATTGTATAAATCTCACTATGCCTCCATAGTTAGCGAGAACATCAATTTGGTTTATATGAGGCGATCTTTAATTGTAGAACTTCTTAAAGATCCTGATACCTTTGAAGCTAAAGTTTCTAGATGTTTTGTGAGAGTCAAACTTGATCTAAAGGTACTTGCCCTTTTTTTATGAGAAGTCAAACTTGTGAGAGTCATACATAAATAATTGTAAATTTCCAAAACAAATCATTCCAATAGCATAGTATAAATAATTGTCCAGAATATTGGAGGCTTGCATCCTATATTTTATATTTCCCTGCTTTGTGACTATTATAAAATTTCAATGAAGGATTTTGACCCTCCTCTTTTGTCAGGTTTCTACAAAGACATGGTATGATTTATTTGTGAGTTAAACCCACAGCGTATAAATAGAAAGCATGAACTATGTAGATACTAACACTACAATCAACCATTTTAGAGTCTGCTATGAAGTCAAAAAATACAAAAATGTGACAAATGGATAAAACAATAAGGGAAGCAAGCAATCATTTCGAACAGATATCAGAGTACAATTAATACAATCAATATTGTGTTATGAAAGATCTCATAATAATAGTTTAAAAGTCTTTCAATCCTATAATTCAAATGATAAACCAACCTTATATTCATCTGTTTACAGATGAAATGATTTCTGGACAGATTGATCATGTGCAGAACATTTACCAATATTGATGTCCTATGTCATTATGCGAAATAGAAAAATAAATAAATAAAGAGAATAATAGGAACATTTATATGCATGAGTGAGGAGGAGTACATATTCAAGAAGATAGTCAATATTCTTACTGTCCCAACAGTAGGGCAAGTACCTTTAGACAAAGGACGTGCAAGAATAGCAGGCTCCTTCAGTATAATATTTTGAGCACACTTTAACTGAAATATTTCTACTCTCTGGCTGAAAAGATGTACAAGCTCGGGCAGGTTACAGGTTAGCCCTTTTTTTCATGCATTTCAATTTTTTAATGACATTTTTGCCCTTTTCTATATTGAGTAATGTTGTTAGCCCAAACCTTTGAACAACTGAACTGGCAGTGAACTCACAATGTTTTTTGTCATGAATTTCAGATAGATTTATATGCAAATCAGATATTTTGTTGCTGAAGCCACTAACCTGGGTGGGAACAAGTTTCCCTGCTACATTGAGCACCTCTTTCCCCCTTCTTTGCAGTGACGACCAATGCATAATTGAATAGTCGTGAACCAAGTACACATCATGCTTTGATGTTGCCGATATTAGATTCCTCAGCTGCATCAACAACGTGTCTTTCAGTAGAATCTGGGATTGAACGACCATCACTATGAGCCGGTGGAACTAAATGAGTGTCAACTCGTTCTTGAGATGGAATAGGGGCGGCATTAGTATGAGTTGCTAGCATAGTTGCAGTTGATTTCTCTATAACCGTTGGTGCAACTTTAAAGCGTTTATTCCTAGGCATGGCTGCAATTTTGAGGGAAAAAATTACAATTTTAGGAAATGACAAACAGCAAGGAAATGAATAATAGGAGTACTAAGAACTTAGTATGAAATAGTTGCGAAATTATACCTGCTATATAAAATGAAATAGTACCTGCTGCAATTTTGTACCTGCTGTATAAAATGAAATAGTGTATGTGGTTATTGATATTTATTACTGTGATTATCTTATTGCAGGAACCAGAAACAGAAATCTGTGCAAGCATGCTTGATTCACTGAATATTGGAGAAAAACACAATCATCAAAAATGGTAAACGAAGAGAATTCAGAGAACACAAAAATTTTCCATGTATTTGATAAGAGTAGCTGACAGACCTTACAGAGCACAAATAAAAAGTAGAGTTCATGATCGAACAGAATAATATAGGACAGAGTTATAGCAACTCCTATAACCAGAAACTATTTCTGATTCTGTAACTCCAGTGCCAAATTAAAACAAAGATAATAATACCTGACAGACCTTATGCCTTTTGGTAAATATGGCTTGTATACACAATGATGACCTTGTGATGAATAATATGTGAATGAATGACAAACCAAACAAATGATGATTAAAACTCAATATACTATAAACAAAAACAAATGATGATTAAAACTCAATATGGAAAATCTGCAACACCATAGCAGGGTATGGACCTAGCAAGGACGCACCTCTCCTGGATAATGCAAGAAAGTGAATTGTTAGTCACAAACTACAATGAATACTTATTCCAAAGATTATAGCAATAATATATTCAGAGAATCTCAATTTTTTAAACTCTGCAATAAATGTCAACTCTCTGATCTTAAGATTTTAATCGTAATGCAATATGCTATTTCATATCTTAAATAAAACTCATTATGGCATAGGCACTAAAATATATAGGAAGTGGGCCTGCACAATATTTACATCTTGGACCACATGATGCATGGAAAAGTTTGCAGAATCTTATTGACTATCAAGCAGCTGGGGAAAAAAAAAGAATCAGTGTCATCCCTTGGTGCGAAACAAGAAATTAGTATATACCAAACAATTTCATGCAAGCCAATAAGGGGAAGCAATGCACACATGAAACTGTTGGACAAGTATCGTATCGTGGGACACAAACATAATTTGCAGATATGATACAAACATATATAATTCCACCGAAAAAGCAACAACTATAGGGATTTGAAGAATAGACGGGATTAATAGCAAGAGACAGCACAAATATGTTTGTTATCAAATGGTTGGACATCATAGACAAAATCCAGTAAGATATTTTCAGATGAATCAATAAGCTCTCTCACATTCAGATGTCAACTATAAAAACTCTACACAAAGGCAATGAAACAATTAGCAATCAAAAGTAATTCAAGGCCACTCAGTATTCAGCTTCATCATTATTGTCAACAATAACATCATTTACAGGTCCATCTTCTATATTATCATCCCTTGCCAATTGTAAATCTCCATTGTCATCATGAAACCACCTATCCAAGTTTGATGGCGGAGAAGGAGCAAGATCATAAATTGGTTCTTCTTCTTTGTCTTCTCCCATGTCATACAAGTCTCTTGGTTGTAGATGTTTTACAATACTCCATCCTTTTTCAATCTCATCATCCACATAAAACACAAGTTGAGCGTCAGAGACAAGTATATATGGTTCATCACTTTCTCGATCTCCAACATGTATTAAACGAGAAAAATTAACACTAGTAAACCCTGAGTCATCTCTTTTGATACCTCGATCAGAAGTGGTATTAGCCCATTGACATTTGAACAATGTAACAGTGAATTGACCATTATAGTTCAATTCAATAATGTCCACTAATTTTCCATAATAAGGAACACCTCCAACTGCTACATTATTATCACGATTACTTGCGTAGCTCCTAGTGTCAAACATACCAAATACTCCACTATTTTGACTTTTCAACCCATGCTCTCGAGAAAGAGTTCTAAATTTAAATCCATTCACATTGTAGGCACTAAAACGTTTGCTTGATCAAGTGGTCCAAGTGCAAGCCACCTTAATTCATCTGGATGTCTAGCACCTTCATTGGAGATCTGGCATCAAGAATTGTCACACATAGTTTTAAGTATTAGTTAAACCTCTAAAATTAAATAAAAAAAATATAGCATAACTTCAACTCACGTGCTTCTGAAACCAGCTAGGAAATTCCTTGTGTACAACTTTATCTATCTCTGATTGCAACCGTGTCTGATGCCTTAACATCCTCTTTGTTATTGTCCTAAATTCCCTATAAGTAAGAATAAACTAATGTAAAATACTAAGACAATTGATTTGCAAAAGGTTTGTGTAAAACTTTATGTATTACTTACTCAATAAAAGGGTCTACTGCGACACAGTTGACCAACACGTGACGATGTGCTTGCAACTTCTCTATTGGTGTTAATTTAAAATATGAGAACCCCCCAACTGATCTGCCAACTTTTGGGAACATAGTATCGCTTTCATTGTGTTCAAGACCATCAGGTTGATCATCAACACGCCTTGGTCGATTGATTCTTGACTCTGTGTCATCCAAATATCTTGAACAAAAGGTAAGAATTTCTTCAGCCAAGTAACCTTGAACAATAGAGCCTTCTGGTTGTGCCTTGTTACGTACATAAGACTTCAAACGACCTAAGTACCTTCACATTAAAAAGTTTATGGACTCAGCTAGAACAATGTACTACTTATTTAAAGAAAGTGAACAAAAGAAATTTGTCATGTTAAGTTTACCTTTCTATTGGATACATCCATCGATAATGCACTGGGCCTCCCTCTTTTACTTCATCAACTAGATGAACAATTAAGTGAACCATGACTGTGAAAAATGATGGAGGAAAAATCATCTCCAAATGACAAAGAGTGTGAACAATTTGATCTTGAAGTGTAACAAGATCAATGGGGTTCAACACCTTCATACATATTTGTCGAAAGAACGAACAAAGATCGGCTAAAACCGCAAACACTACCCCCGACATTGCATTCCTCAAAGCAATTGGTAACAGTTGTTCCATTAGAATATGACAATCATGACTTTTCAACCCAAACAACTTACGCTGTTTCAAATCAACACACCTTGAAATGTTGCTTGAGTAACCATCTGGAACAACCACATTCTTCAAGGTCTTAAGAAATATATCCTTTTGTTTATTTGACATAGTAAAAATAGCAGAAGGATATTTCCCATTCTCATTTGGCCAAAGTCCAGATCTTATGCCCATTGATTGTAGGTCTTTTCGGGCATTAAGATGATCTTTTGTCTTTCCACTTTCATTGAGCAATGTGTACAGAATATTGTCACACACATTTTTCTCAATATACATTACATCAAGATTATGACGCAATCCATTAAACTCCCAATATGGAAGTTCAAAGAATATACTCTTTTTTCTCCAATGTGATTCATCTTCATTGGCATTTCGCTGCCCACGTCCTCTTTTCCCTTTCACCTCCAGTGTCTTCCCAAATGAAACTTGGATATTCTCAACCTGACTGAAAATAGCTGAGCCAGATAATTTAACAGGTGGATTTCTTTTATCAAATTTACCATCAAATCGAACCTTATCCAATCTAAATTTGTGACCAGCATGTAGGAAACGACGATGACCCATAAAACACCATTTTCTACTATGATGAAGTCGGCAAGGTTCAGTATCAATATTGCATGTAGGACAAGCTAGCTTACCATATGTGTTCCACCCTGACAATGTACCTAAACCAGGAAAATCACTAATTGTCCACATTAATGCTGCACGCATTTTAAAGCTTTCATTCGATGAAGCATCAAATGTTTCGACACCATCCCACAACACTTTCAACTCATCAACTAAAGGTTGCAAGTAAATGTCTATGTCATTCCCTGGCATTTTCTTACCTGGAATGATCATCGAGAGAATGAAGTTAGTTTGTTTCATGCATGTCCAAGGAGGGGTATTGTATGGAATGAGAATCACAGGCCAAATGCTATAATTAGTGCTCATATTTCCAAAAGGATTAAACCCATCACTAGCTAAGGCTAGGCGAACATTACGTGCATCCGAAGCAAATTCAACAAATTTAGAGTCAAAACTTTTCCATGCCTCAGCATCTCTCGGATGCCTCAAGAAGCCATCCTTATTACTGTCCACAGCATGCCATTTCATATCATCAGATGTCTTACTACACATGAACAATCTTTGCAACCGAGGAATTAGAGGAAAATAACAAAGAAACTTTGTTGGTTGTTGTTTTTTCTTTTTAGTAATATCAAGTTGATGTCCAGTAGAAGAATTTTTCCACCTAGATGTGCCACATCGCTTGCAGTCATTCAAACTTTTATCAGGTCCCCAATATAGCATGCAATCATTTGGACATGCATCAATCTTCTTATAATTAAGGCCAAGTTTTTTTATAGTCTTTTTGGCCTCGTATAATGATTCTGGGATCTTTGCATGCTCAAAGGCATCATGCAACAACTCTATTATCATTGACAAGGCCTTGTCACTCATCCCACAAATGCACTTGATGTGATACAACTTTACTAAAAAAGATAGCTTTTAGTATTTTGAGCATCCTTCATATAATTCTTGTTCCCCATCTTTAAGCAGATCATAAAACTCTTTAGCTTTACCACTCGGACCTTCCTGTACATGCGGCATTCTTCCTTCACCTTCATTTATCGGATCATGCATTGTGGAATCTTCACTGGCATGTGGTCTAGGGAATATGAAAGCATCTTGTATCATGCCACGCATTGGATCTTCAGAAGATTTAGTATGTTGTGCATCGTGCCTATAACTAGAAGTCTATCCTTCACCTCTCTCACCATGTAATAGCCAAACTGTATACCCCGATGGAAAGGGTCTTAACAACAAATGATCATACACCTCTTCTCTAGTCTGAAATAGTCTAAATCCACAACGAGAACAAGGATACTTTATCCTATTATCGGATGATGCATTAACAAATGCAAAGTCCAAAAATTTCAATAATCCATCCATATATTCGGGAGAGTCTCGCGGCTTCAAAATCCAAGTTTTGTCCATATCTAATTCAATAGTAGATAATTAAATTAAAAGCACACTAAAGTGGGGGCTCAAATATAAACTAAGACATATAAGAACTCAAGAATGTAAAGAAATGCAGAGTAATATAACAAAAAATTCTAACACCAAACTAGGAAATAATAAAGAAATACAATCTAATTAGCTTATCTCTATAATTCAAGTGATATTATTAATTTTAATTTTGAAAAACTAATTTGCTCTTTCGGAATCCAAATACTGAGGTGAAGGAAACTTACTTCTGCCATAGACAAGATCATTTGTGTTGGACAAATTATTGTTCTGTATAGAGCTGGTGTTGCTTTTAAACTCTAAATGGATGAAAGTGTACCATGATTATAGAGTAAGAGAGAAGACTTAGAAAACATGGATAGAAAATAAATTTATGGTTGCTTCTAAACTTTTTATCTAGTCCTCTATATGTTAGCTTAGTATTTTATGGACTAATAGAATATATAATCGATTCAGGATTTCATAGAAGCCACCAGAGAACCAGGTGTCACATTCCTGGTTGCCAAATTTGATGGCATCCTTGGACTAGGATTTAAGGAAATATCAGTTGGCAATGCTGTACCTGTTTGGTAATTCGTTATTATATTCTTATTTAGTAATTGCTTATGGTTTTTCTTGGACTCGAGTAACATTTTCTTTTTCTACTAGAGATTTCATTCTTGCTCTATTTGTTCTATATATTGTTTGATTTTTCCAATGAATTGGTGAAGAGGTGGGTAGGGTTAACTTACTATAGTACAAAAAATCTAGAAGAATGCCATAGAGCAAATCAATATCTTTGTAATACTCAGGTAATCTGTTGGCAGAGCATTGATTTTTATAATAATCCTAGTTTGTTGAACACAGCTGCATATGTATATTAAGATTGAAAAGTTAATGTCTTTACCATTAATTCCTATTACGAGATAGTAAATAATGATGAAAAATGTACTGCTTTTAAAAACTACTACAGTATGTAAAAATCTTGCAATTGTAATATGTTTGAACAAAAAATGCTCAACTTTTTCATATCAGTATCTTATCTGAGACATGCATTGAAATGGCTTAAAAACCATTTGTCATGGTGAAATATAATTCCTTTGTCTGCATATAATTCAGGTTGTAAGCACACATTTACTCTGCTTGTTCACATACAATTCCTGCAGCATTTGTTTTAATTTTTAACACAAGTCTGCCTTCCCATGTTCATATTCGAATAATATCAATTTTAACACAAGTCTGCCTTCCCATGTCCATATTCCCAGAAATCATTATCAATTTTAACATAGAGAAAAATCAAAAATGACACATAATATCAAAAAGAGCTAGGAATAGCAGATACGCTAGGAGGGTGTGGCGACTGACGAGAGAGGGCCGGAAAACCAAATTCGCGAGAGAACAGGGAGAGCTCCTCGCCGTCGCCGAGGGAGAGCTTGAGAGAGGGAGGGAAGGCGCGAGAGAACTGAGAGAAGCCGAGAGAGAACCAGAGAGAGCTCCTCGCGCAGCTAGGGTTCGGCGTTCCTGGTTCGGGGATGAATTAGAACAGGCGATGCGTGCGTGGGTTAGGAGAGGAGAGGAGATCGAATTGTAATTAAGGGTTTTTTTATTAAGATCTGAGCCGTTGAATTGGGATGAAGATTTAGCCGTTGGATCGGTTCACTTTTGATCTGAGCCATCTGATTTAAGTGATAAGGAAGATATTGATCTTGAAACCGCCGCGAATCATTAAACCGCCGCGATTCAAAATTTAGCCTCCGCTAAATAATTTAATTTGCGACGGTTATTGTAAACCGCCGGAAAACACATTATATAGTGGCGGTTTAGCAAACCGCTGCTAAAAAATCGCCGCTAAGCATCACTTTTCTGGTAGTGGATGCCCACAATGAATTCCTTGGGAACGAGTTTAGGGTATACCTGATTAGATCACGGTTTTCTACCTTGTGTCCAATCGTGTGTAAACCGTTCATAAGTTCTTGGATCCTTGCGTGTAGCTATGCAGCTGTTTCACCTTCTTGCATTTTGATCGTGTACAACTTGTTGAGAAGGAGATATGATAATTACTATTTTGTTAAACATTTTTGGCTCTCAAACCCATGTTTTGATCCCTTTTTATATGCTTAAGTTTGCATTTACATTAGGTTTCATAGATTACCTCTATTTTAGCTTAAGATGCAAATCATTCTATATTTAAGATGTTTTGGCACTAATATTTGAATATCATTTTGTAGGCCTCAAATAACCATGAACCTAGATCAGATGTATCAGACTTGAGCTCAGAATTGGCTTCAATCAAGGGGATCAAGAGATGGATCAATGTGAGTTGTCCGATCAATAAACGGGGTGATCTGAGTCGTCTTTAAGTTTCTGATCAATCTGAGCCGAAGCTAGAGCTAATCAAGAACGTAGACCAAGATCTGAAGCTTTGAACCAAATCAGAGTCCATCTGACCGTCGGATTAAGCTTAAGGGGAGTTTTAACCGTCCATTCAAGAGGCAGAGAGATCTGAGCCATCCGTTGCAGTTCTGATTGATCCAAGCTAAGGAGGAATAGATCAGGACCATTGATGGAGATCTGGAGGGTTTGGTTCAGATCAGAGTAGATCCACCCATTGGATGCATGAAAGGATGATCATAGCCGTCGATTTCTAACAATTAAAACCCACTTCTCCGATCAGATCTGGGTCGTCGCGTGTACCATAGTGTTCTTCCAGTTCTTCGAGTTCTTCGTTTGTTTCCTTCTCAGATCACGCGGCCAACTTTAGATCAACTCTTCATTTCAAGATTTTGAGTCAAAGAGACGAATTCTCTGTGAAGATTGCTCGCCAAATCCGATTCTGCAAGCCTCAAGCCAGGGTTTCGCCACGAGCTCAGCTACCATTGATCAATTCATTCTGATTACTGTTCCTTGTCGATTGGAGCGATCGGAGCTTGCGGAGGGGTTCTTCGAAGGTATCCGAGATGTTCTGAGCTGAATTAGCTATCCAGTAAGCTAAGAAGGAAGGGATCAATAGAAATCTCTGGATGCACACCAACTGAAGCTAATCTGATTAGACCAATCCGATCTTGTTGATTCTTGAGCTAGGGGGTTCTTAGTTTAACTCTTGTGTGACGGCAAGGGGGAATTCTCTGTGAAGGATTTGTTCTGTTGTTAGATTTCGATTTTGAATTCGTTTCTGTAATTGCTTTGTTCTATATCAGCTCACTTTCAGACACTGATCGGTCTATTTGACCGATCTAGACATCATCCGATCGGTCTGTCGACCGATCAGGCTTGCATCTGATCGGACTGTCGACCGATCAGGCAGGTCATAGCTTCTTTAAATTTTGTTTTCGTTAGTAAGACTTGTTCCAACTTCAATTTCCATAATTTAGCTTCTTATTTTAAGCTTCCCTGCTTTTGTTATCAGCTTGTGAATTTTTAATTTCATAGTATCAAATTGAAGTGTTTAGTTCTCAATTAAGGATAAGCTAGTTTCCTTGATTAGGTTTTCAAATAGGTTAAACATAGTTCGCAATTTCCAAATCCATTTCCTGCTATAGGTAAGTTCAGTCTGTTTCAAGTTGCTACTTCATTCATATTTGCAAAACAAACCCCCATTTTAATCTGAAAGCCCAAAACATCAAACGACAAAAAAATTTAAGCTTGGATTAAACATTCACAAGTAGTCCTTAGAAAAATATGACTTGAGGTCCCTGTACTACATTTAATTCTGTGAGCTAGGGTTTTCAACTTTTAAATATCTAAATTTGAAACTCATTCGTGACACTAGCAATTGGGGTTCATCAAATTTTTGGTCCCGTTGACGGGGAAACACTAGTTGAGTTTGTTTGATTTTAGCTTGTATGCTTATTTTCATATTTTGTGCTCTATTTCATTTGCTTATTCTCTCTATATACATTTTCTGCCATTTGTGTTTGGTTTATGACCAGGACTGTAGGTGGTGATCTTGAGGAATTTGATCCTGAAATTGAATGGGCTTTCAGAGCAAGGAGAAACTAAGGCAGAGTTTTAGAGGCTATTGAGATTATTTCTACTCAGTCCATTTCTACTCATTCAGGCAATACTATGGCAGAACACCAGAAAACCATGAAAGAGCTTGCAGCACCTAATGATGCTTTCCAGTACCCATGTATTGCCTACCCAGAGCTTACTAGTAATTTTGAGCTGAGATCAGGACTTATTCATCTATTGCCTATGTTTCATGGTCAGTCAGGAGAAGATCCAAACAGACACTTGCATGAGTTGCATGTAGTCTGCTCCACCATGAAGCCTCAAGGGATTTCTGAAGAGGATATCAAGCTGAGGGCATTTCCATTTTCTCTGACTGGAGCAGCTAAGGATTGGTTCTATTATTTGCCCACTGGACATGTTTCTAGTTGGATTTTCATGAAGAAGGCATTTCTAGAGAAGTACTTTCCAGCCTCCAGAATAGCAATTATCAGGAAGAGTATCTGTGGTATTCAATAAGTAGTGAGAGAGACTCTATATGATTATTGGGAGAGATTTAACAAGCTGTGTTCCAGTTGTCCACAACATCAAATCAGTTAGTAGCTCCTTATTCAGTATTTCTACGAGGGTTTACACCAGATGGATAGGATTATGATTGATGCTGCAGCTGGAGGAGCCTTAGTGAACAAAACACCAAATCAGGCTAGAGAGTTAATTTCAAACATGGTAGAAAATTCACAACAATTTGGAAGTAGAGCTCTTTCTACTAGAGGGGTAAATGAGGTCCAGATGGTTTCTAATGAACTAAAGGATATCAAGAATTCTTTGGTGGAGCTTACTTCTTTAGTGAGGCAGATGACTTTAAATAATTTGAGCCAGAATCAGAATTTTTCTGTACCTTCACCTACAAACCAAGTAATGAGGTTGTGTAGTATTTGCTCAAGTCAAGAACATAACTTGGATTTGTATCCTAACTTGCAATAAGATGAGTCTTAGCCGCTTTGACTAGGGGGTAATTTCAAGCAAAGAACAACCCATATTCATCTACTTACAATTCGGGTTGGAGGGATAATCCAAATTTGAAGTATGGAAACTCATTCTATCAACAAAACCCTTCACAACAGCCCCTACAACAACCTCAACCGAATTTCTAGAATTTTCAGCAAAGTAATCAGCCCTTCCAACAATTTCAGCAGCACTTTCATCAAAATCAGCAGCCTTTTCAAGGAAATCAGCAAGGTTTTCAAGGGAATCTGAATTTTCAGCAACCTTTTCAGCCTGCACAGCAAGGATATCAATCTTCACAGCAAGTATTTCATCCAAACAATCAAAATTTTCAGCCCTCAAGTCAACAATTTCAGCCCTCACCACAACAATTTCAACCTCAAAATTAGAATTTTCAGAGCTACAATTTTCAGCAATTTCAACCAAGTTCCCAGCCCAATTTTCAGCAATTTTCACAGCTAAACCAACCATTTAATCAGCCCCAATAGCCCCATTTTCAAAGTTTGCAGCAAGGTCAAAATTTTCAGCAGCCTACTTCTTCATTTCAAGGCTAACCGAAGACTCATGCTAATCAAGGAGGCTATGGAGGTTCTAGTGGGGTGAATGCTCAACAACAAAGGCTAGAGGAGATGATGCAACAAATTCTCCAACAACAACAAATTTTGCAACAACAACAAGGTCAACAAAAAAATGATTCTACCTTACAAAACATAGAGAGATACATTAGACAATTAGCTAGTGGGATGAACCAAATGCAAGCCCAAGGATAAAGTCAATTACCTTCTCAAGCTACTCTCAATCCAAAGGGAAATGTTAGTGCCATCACTTTGAGGAGTGGGAAGGTTGCTTCAAGTCAAAACACTCCAAGGGCTGAATTTTCTGAAAACCGAACAACAACTAGTTTTCCAGCTCAAAACAATCCTGAATTGTCCTCTAAATCAGTTGGTTGCAATCCTAGCTCAAGCTTAACTCCTTCTTCAAATGATCCTGTGATTTTGATGGAAAATGAAGGAGAAATCAGTGGCCAAAGTGAATTTACAACAGCTACATCTATTGGAATTCCAGCTCAAATCTCAACTCCAAAAGTTTTGGCTAAAGTGGAGGAATCAAGGGTCCTTTACCTTTTCCACAGCGCAAGACTCAAGCCAAAAAGCAAGTGGAGGAGGGGAAGGCCAAGGAGTATAATGAGCTTGTGAAACTTTTCAGTAAGGTGGAGATTAATGTGCCTTTATTGACCATGATTAAGCAATTCCCAAGTATGCTAAATTTCTCAAAGATTTGTGTGTTCGCAAGAAGAAACTGAAGGAAAATGAGTTGGTCAACTTAGAGAAGAATGTCTCAGCCCTTATCCATTCTATTCCTCAGAAATGTGAAGATCCAGGGATATTTACTGTGTCTTGTGAGATTGGGAGAACTCTCTTTCATGATGCTATGTTGGACTTGGCAGCCTCTATTAATGTGATGCCTAGATTAGTTTTTCAGATGCTTGGCATTGGTCCTCTGTAGCCTACAGGAGTGGTGATTAAGTTAGCAGACAGGTGTCAGACTCACCTAGCTAGGATCATTGAAGATGTGTTAGTGAAGGTGAAGGAGCTGATTTTTCCTGCAGATTTCTATATCTTGGACATGGAGGGGGACTACCTAGCACATAGATCTCCACTCATTCTTGGGAGACCCTCTTGAAGACTGCAAGGACAAAGATTGATGTATATGCTGGCACACTTTCCATGGAGATAGGAGACACAGTAGTACAGTTCAGTATTTTCGATGCTATGAATCACCGCAGAGAGGATCACTCTATTATGAGCATTGACATTCTAGATGAGTTGGTTGATACATATTCATTTGCTAAGGGAGCTTCACTTGATATTTCCAGAGGGTATTTTAGTTCAGAGGAGGATGAGGAGATATTTGCTATAGAGGAGGCAGATTTGGAGAGTGTATCAGATTTATTTACAGCTGGAGAGGATTTTATAGGTGTAGGGGATTGCACTGAGCCCTAGGGATCACCTACTTTTATTGATATTTCAGAAGATTCAGAGGATAGGTGTGAGAGTGTAGGGGATTGCACTGAGCCACAGGGATCACTCATACCTACTGAGCAGTCACAGATTGAGCTAAAGCCATTGGCAGATCATTTGAAGTATGTTTATCTAGGAGAGGAGCAGAGTTTTCCTATCATCATCGCCCATAACTTAGATTCAGAGCAAGAGGACAAATTATCGCAAGTTCTAAGGTAGCACAAGAAAGCCATTGGGTGGACTTTAGCTGATATACCTGGTATTAGCCCATCCATTTTCATGCACAGGATATTTTTGGAAGAAAATGTTAAACCAGTCAGGCAGCCACAGAGAAGGCTAAATCAACTGATTTTAGATGTTGTAAAGGAAGAGGTGACTAGACTCTTACAGGCAGGTATCATATACCCTATTTCTGATAGTAAGTGGGTTGACCCTATCCATGTGGTGCCTAAGAAATCAGGAGTGACAGTGGTGGAAAATGAGAGCAATGAGTTAGTACCCACCATAGTAAAGAATTCATGGAGAGTTTGTATTGACTACAGGAAGCTGAACCAAGTCACGAGGAAAGACCATTATACCTTGCCTTTTATTGATCAGATGCTAGAGAGGTTGGCAGGGAAGTCTCATTATTGCTTCTTGGATGGGTACTCAGGATATTTTCAAATTTGCATAGACAGGAGGATCAGGAGAAGACCACATTCACTTGTCCTTTCGGTACTTTTGCTTATAGACGGATTTCATTCGGACTCTGCAACGCTCCAGGAACTTTCCACCGGTATATGGTAAGTATTTTTGGTGAGTTATTAGAACACTGCATGGAGATTTTCATGGATGATTTTTCTGTATTTGTCACATCATTTGATGCTTTTTTAGATAACTTGTCTAGGGTACTCCATAGATGCATTGAAACTAATCTTGTTGTTAATTTTGAAAAATGTCATTTTATGGTAGAGCATGGTATTGTCTTAGGTAATATATGTTGGGACCGGGTGCATGTTGACATGGATGCGGGTTCGTAATTTTTAAAATTAATTACGTGCAGCGGAAGGTTTAGCATAAATAATTTCTCAGATTATTTAACCACACGTCTAAGCATGCAACCTTATGTTGTGTAGACATGATTATATATTTAAAATTTTGTAGAAACGTAAACTAATTTACTTGTTACCTCGCGTAACTCGAAGAAAGGGACGAGATCCAACCGTAAGCATCTCTCGGAAGCTCCGCCTCTATTCGCGTCCACGCCGAGTATCTTCGGGATGACTTCGCAAAGCCACGAGTTTCGTGTTCTTGAGAACTACTAGATTCTCCGAGAACGCGACAAGAAACCAAGAGAGAAGTCATCATATCGGAAAAACTCACCACCAAGGTTGGCCGGAATCACAATTCCGGCGATGAGGAGGAAGATGGCTTGCGCCCAATCCCAAGGTGATGATGGCCGGAGAGGAAGATCGTCTCAACGAAGAACTTCGTCGCCTCGGTGCTTCTCCTTGTGCTCACGGCGAGAAGAAGGGAGAAGAAGGGAGAGGCCGGCCAAGAGAAAGAAGGGAGGAGAGGGAGAGAGCCCAAGCAAGAATACTTAGATTATTTCGAATGAATTCCAAGCCTTGCCTTGGGTCCTTTATATAGTGGTCTCTCAACCGCCAAGTCTCCTTTTTCTTATGGAATAAATTTTCATAAGAAATTTATCATATAAATTTTCTATGACTTATTCCATCATGTCAAGTCTTGATTTTATATCATGGTTAAAATCATATTTTAATTCATGATAAAATCAACCAAGTCTCTTTTTCTTATGGAATAAATTTTCATAAGAAATTTATCATATAAATTTCTTTATATAAATTTCTTTATCATGGTAAATCAATCCATGATTGATTTTATAAAATAAAATAAACTAATCCATGGTTCATTTTAATTTCCATGAAAAATAAATTTTATATAAATTTCTTTATCATGGTAAATCAATCCATGATTGATTTTATAAAATAAAATAAACCAATCCATGGTTTATTTTAATTTCCATGAAAAATAAATTTTATATAAATTTCTTTATCATCCATAATTTTATAAAACAAACCACACTTGATTTATTTTATAAATTGAACCAAACAATTTGGTTCCCTCCCTTTGTTGTGGCCGGCCAAGCAAAGAGGGTGGGGACCCTCTTTGGCCGGCCTATCCATGCCACGCCCCAATGAATTAAACTCATTTAATTCATCCATTAAGTCTTCAAAAGACTTAGCCATTTTACGCTTCCGATGCGTCTCTGAAAAATTCAGATTCGACTTATCGTTTGGCTCAACCAAACCTAATCTCTCTTGATTGGAAAATCTAATTTTCAACTCGTTTTAAATCCCTCGGATTACTCATAGTGCGTGTGACTAAATAGGCTTTCGATTTATGTTGGCCGTCTATAATTAACCAATTATAGAACGATCATGAGTGGCACCTAGTAGTACATCATGATCCCCAATTAATTGAAAGATCAACGGTTGACCTCAGAAACAATTCTGAAACCCTTCAGCAGCTATAATGAATCATGCCTCATTCCCTTCACCATCTTATACCCACTTGGTTCAGGACATGGTCTATATGTGTCAATCCCCACTAGGCTGACTACGTCACACCTAGCCCAAGTAACGTTTTCTCGTCTTATGGATTCTAATTACTCTCATGTATTTAAGAGATTCATACTCTAAACATGTCATGCTCTGGCCAGAGGCTTCGAGTAACAATCTGACGATAGGCCTCGGGTATACATCTCCTTGCAAGGAGTGGTGAATCCTTTGTAGGCTGTTCAAACATCTTCGGGCACTTCGGCTTATACCCAATCATCCTGGATCCACACCTCCTTGGAGATGCTTGCTTAAGATGTCAAAGTATAAGTCTCCATGACCAAGATGACTTGAACATCGCATGTCAAAGGAACATCACACTTAAGCTGCAGTAAGAACTTCATTGACATATCTATATGTAGATTACCATATGAAGTTTTACAGCCAGTCACTCCAATGAACTAGTTCCCTTTACTAGCATTCATGTTTATCTCCGGACATCCCAATGTCACCAGCCAGTGAGAATCAACTGATTAGAGAATAACCCATGCTAGTCTCAACAGAATTGATAGTGTCTGTATTTATCAATTCATCAACTAGGGACAATTTCAATACTTCACAATTGCACATGTAGAGATAATCACTAGTTGTAAATTCATCACAAATTCTCTCATGCTGTGAATTGTATTGTGGACATTCAGTAAATGAGTTTAAGATCTCAATCAAATACATAAACATGTATACTCAAATAGTGAATATTTATTTATTAAAATAAATGATTACAATCATAAGGCGATTGCCTTATGACACTTCTCTCATATCACTAACAATATAGTCTCTAGGAAAAGCATTGAGGTAGATCCTGCTAAAATTAGTGGCATATCTTCTTTATCTTACCCCGTATGAGTACGAGATGTTCGAGCTTTTCTTGGTCATGCAGGATTCTACAGGAGATTTATTAGAGACTTCAGTGAGATTGCTCAACCCTTGACTAGACTTTTGCAAAAAGATGTGGAATTTTGTTTTGATGAAAAATGCAAAGAAGCTTTTCAGAGATTAAGGGATGCTCTTATTTCAGCTCCTATTATTAGACCTCCTGATTGGAATTTTCCTTTTGAACTAATGTGTGATGCTTCTAATTTTGCTGTAGGGGTTGTACTTGGACAGAGGGTGGATGGAGCGCCTCATGTTATCTGCTATGCTTCCAAGACCCTAGATGTTGCACAAGCCAACTATACCACCACAGAAAAAGAGTTCCTTGCTATTGTTTTTGCTTTAGACAGATTTAGATCATATTTGTTATGCTCACATGTTATTGTGTTTTTTGATCATGCAGCCTTGAAGTACCTTTTGAAGAAGCCAGATGCAAAACCCAGATTAATTAGATGGATGCTTCTACTCCAAGAGTTTGACTTGGAAATCAGAGATAGGAGTGGCGAAGAGAATTTGGTTGCAGATCATTTGAGCAGAATAGAGGGAGATGGATGTCCTACGACTATTGATGATGATTTTAGAGATGAGCACCTTCTAGTGAAACATGGTGAGTCTCCCTGGTATGCAGATCTAGATAACTTTTTAGTAGCTCATGTTTTTCCTGCATAATTTACTAAAGCTCAGAGAGACAAATTTAAGAGTGATGCTAAATTCTATGTGTGGGATGATCCTTATTTGTGAAAATTTTATAGTGATCAAATAATTAGAAGATGCATACCTGATCATGAATTTTATTCAGTTCTTACATTTTTCCATTCAGACATTTTGGACCATAAAGAACAGCTAGGAATGTTTTAGAGTATGGATTGTATTGGCCTACATTATTTCATAATGCATATCTATTTTATAAAAATTGTGATAGATGTCAGAGAACGGGTAACATAGGAGCTAGAAATGAAATGCCCCAACAAACTATGCTTTTCTATGAAATATTTGATGTTTGGGGAATAGACTTTATGGACCTTTTCCTGCATCTTGTGGATACTTGTATATTTTGCTTCCTGTTGATTATATTTCTAAATGGGTGGAGGTCATTCCCTCCAGGACTAATGATTCTTGTGTTGTTGTTAGTTTTGTCAGGTCACATATTTTTTGTAGGTTTGGAATTCCAAGGGATATAATAAGTGATCAATGTTCTCATTTTTGTAACAAACACATGAAGGCTCTACTTAGCAAGTATGGGGTTGTGCACAAAGTTTCTACTTCCTACCATCCCCAAACTAATGGACAGGCTGAAATTTCAAATAGAGAGATCAAAGCAATTTTGGAAAAGACCGTTGGGTCTAATAGGAATGATTGGAGCAAGAGACTTGATGACGCATTATGGGCCTATCGAACGGCATACAAGACACCCATTGGAATGTCTCCCTATTGGCTAGTTTATGGAAAAGCTTGTCATCTACCCGTGGAGATAGAGCATAAAGCTTATTGGGCGGTGAAAGCTTGCAACTTTGATGCTACTAAAGTGGGAGAAGAAAGGAAGCTGCAACTTCAAGAACTTGAGGAGATAAGACTAGAAGCATATGAGAACTCAAGGATTTACAAGGAAAAGACTAAGATTTTTCATGATAAGCACATATTGAGGAAAGAGTTTCAAATTGGCGACAAGGTTCTATTGTACAAATCAAGGCTCAAATTGATTAAAGGTAAGTTGAAGTCTAGATGGGAAGGTCCATTTTTTGTAACTAACGTTTTTCCTTATGGTATTGTTGAAATCAAAGATGAAGCTAATGGTTTTGTTTGGAGAGTTAATGGCCACCGGCTTAAGAAATACTTTGAAGAAGTAAAGGAGCTAGATGTGGATGGATTGGACATCAAAGATGCTATCTACCCAACTTAAAGGGGAGTTTTATTTTCCTTGCACTTTGATTTCAATGTATATATCATTTTTGTGTTTTCTAGCAATAAATTTTTCTTTTACAATAAGTTCTTGCTAATAAATGCTTAGGTAGTGTAGGATGAATAAATAGTCATTGTAGATACCATTTTATCCTTTTTGGCACCTTATTTCTTGCATGATTAGGAATAAATGTGTCCCTCTATATTTTCTCTATATCATTTTAGAGTCTCTTGAAAGCAAATTAAATTTGGTTGTTAAAACTTAAGATTTGTGCCAGTGGATGAAAATTCTTGAATGCTTGAGTACTACTTAGTTATGGACTCTAGATTGATGACTTGAGATGAATTCTTTTTACCTAGTGAGGACTTAGCCTAATTTTTGTGATACACACATGTGATTGTACTCTAGAACTTGCTTAGGTTCTTTCAAAACTATATTTCTATGATTGGACCACATTTATAGAGGTGAATCACTTTGTTTCCTTTTCATATCAATTTTTGCAATATTCCTTGTTGATACATGCTTTATTCTTTTTCCTTCCCCTATTTTTTCTGCTCATAACCATATTTCTCCATGGACTTGGTTTCTTTTGATGCTTCTTGATGTTACATTGCCCGAGACGGTCAAAAAGCTAAGTGTGGGGGAGGTGGCTAGAGCTTTGAAATGTTTTGGTAAGGATTGATGCATTTTTGGAAGCCTACTTTTGGTTGAATTATAGTTGGAAATTTGTTTTGATGGATCTTATGAGATGAAGGAAGTATCAAGGATGCAACTTAAGAAAAAAAAAACAGAGAATGAAGATTAGAAGAAAAGAGGTGTGCCAATTGCTAGAGTTTAGTATCAAGAATGAGTTGCAAAAATGGGTTAGTGAAGGTTACATGTGGAATACCTAGGTTCTTGACTATAATTTGGTGTTGCGAGCTTTATGAGGCAAATTCTGAAGGGACTAAGAGTCTACACATGAAGTTGCAATTGATGTATCAACTAGTTGTAATTAAGTGCCATGTTTTTGTGATTAGTAATTCAAGTGGAGTACATTAAGGGCAGGATTTCACATCTTTACATGTGTTAAATCAGTAATGAATAGAGCAGGATTATTGGACAATGAAGCAAATGGCTGAATTGAAGCTCAAATGGTATAAAGCAAAGCTCAGTAATATGGAATTTTTTCAGTTTCAAGCTTGTTTGACCCCTACTTCCAAGAGCTGCCACCAATCGCTGGAAATTAGAATCAAGGAGCAGAAGTTAAGCTGCCACAATTTCGTGGAGATGAGGAAGTTCAGTAAAAAAAAAGAATTGAAAAAAAAATAGAACATTGGCTGCAGAAAGAAAAAAAACAAAAGGCAGCTAAAGAAAAACAGAAATAAAAAAAGAAATAAAAGGAAAATAAGCATGAAGTGTCAGAAGATGGTTAGATTTCTGAATTGGAGGAGGAGAACAAGAAGTTAGCCGAAGTTGTTATTGATTGAGAAGATTCAAAACCCTCGGCAGAAATCAGTTTCAGACTGTTCAAATCAGTTCGGCTTGTGATCAAACCCTGATCGGTCACCAATCCGATTAGGGAGGGGTCTGATCGGTCACTCTGACCGATCAGAAGGAGCTCAGTCTGATCTAATGCAGTCCAGAATGATCAGAGCAGTGACTGATCGGTCTCCAGACTGATCAGATGAAGGCCAGAAAGATAAGGAAGAGTCTGATCGATCCCTTGACCGATCAGTAGAGGCTGAATCACTGAATTCACTAATTTCAGAGAGTTATTGTCTGTACCCTGCTCATTTTAGCTTTGATTTCACTAGAGGATACTATTAAAGGGGAAAGTACATTAGGTTACATTCTTGAGCATCCAAGTCTTCCACTTCCTTAACTTTTCCATTTTTTAAACCTCTATTTCATTTCTATCATTTCATATTTCATTAACTTGTTTGAATAAGCTTTTGTAGGTGTGGATCAAAATCAAGAATGATGGTGGAGAGTAGAGCATAAGCAAGCTTATGGTAGTGCAAGAACCATGGTAGTGTGTGAGTGAGCTCCACTTTTATTGAAAATGTAGAATTTAGGAAGAGAGCCACTAAATATTCCCTTGATAGGCTTTGTGTGTTTAGTTCATCTCAATGACTCATGAAGGATGAATTATACTAAGCTGTTGACTTAAGGACGAGATACTAGTCCATTGAGTTTAGATTTTTGAGGATTGACAACCCTAGGTAATTTCTTTTCAATTGCTTCTAACTATGATTGAGAATAATCTAGGGGGTACATGTTTAGTTAGCTTGTGTGAGACGCCCAAGAGCAAGTGTGGGGGAGTTGATAATTACTATTTTGTTAAACATTTTAGGCTCTCAAACCCATGTTTTGATCCCTTTTTATATGCTTAAGTATGCATTTACATTAGGTTCCATGGATAACCTCTATTTTAGCTTAAGATGCAAATCTTTCTATATTTAAGATGTTTTGGCACTAAAATTTGAATATCATTTTGTAGGCCTCAAATAACCATGGACCTAGATCAGATGGATTAGACTTGAGCTCAGAATTGGCTTCAATCAAGGGGATTAAGTGATGGATAAATGTGGGTCGTCCGATCAAGAAACGGGGTGATCTGAGTCGTCTTTAAGTTTCTGATCAATCTGAGCCTAAGATAGAGCTAATCAAGACCATAGACCAAGATCTGAAGCTTTGAACCAAATCAGAGTCCATCTGATTGTCGGATTAAGCTTAAGGGGAGTTTTAACCATCCATTCAAGAGGCAGAGAGATCTGAGCCATCCGTTGCAGATCTAATTGATCCAAGCTAAGGGGGAATAGATCAAGACAATTGATGGAGATCTAGAAGGTTTGGTTCAGATCAGAGTAGATCCGACCGTTGGATGCATGCAAGGATGATCATAGTCGACCATTTCTAACAGTTAAAAACCACTTCTCCAATCAAATCTGGGTCGTCGCGTGTAGCATAGTGTTCTTCCAGTTCTTTAAGTTCTTCGTCTGTTTCCTTCTCAAATCGCGCGGCCAACTTCAGATCAACTCTTCATTTCAAGATTTCGTGTCGAAGAGACGAATTCTCTGTGAAGATTGCTCGCCAAATCTGATTCTGCAAGCCTCAAGCGAGGGTTTCGCCACGAGCTGAGCTACCATTGATCAATTCATTCTGATTACTGTTCCTTGTTGATTGGAGCGATCGGAGCTTGCGGAGGGGTTCTTCGAAGGTATCCGAGAAGTTCTGAGCCAAATTAGCTATCCAGTAAGCTAAGAAGGAAGGGATCGATGGAAATCTCCGGATGCGCACCATCTGAAGGTAATCTGATCAGACCAATCCAATCTTGTTGATTCTCGAGCTAGGTGGTTCTTAGTTCAACTCTAGTGTGACGGCAAGGGGGAATTCTCGGTGAAGGATTTGTTCTGTTGTTAGATTTCGATTTTGAATTCATTTCTATAATTGCTTTGTTCTATATCAGTTCACTTTCAGACACTGATCGGTCTGTTTGACCGATCCAGACATCATCCGATCGGTCTGTCGACTGATCAGGCTTGCAACTGATCGGACTGTCGACCGATCAGGCAGGTCATAGCTTCTTTAAATTCTGTTTTCGTTAGTAAGACTTGTTCCAACTTCAATTTCCACAATTTAGCTTCTTATTTTAAGCTTCCCTGCTTTTGTTATCATCTTGTGAATTTTTAATTTTATAGTATCAAATTGAAGTGTTTAGTTCTCAATTAAGGATAAGTTAGTTTCCTTGATTAGGTTTTCAAATAGGTTAAACATAGTTCGTAATTTCCTAATCCATTTCCTGCTCTAGGTAAGTTCAGTCTGTTTCAAGTTGCTACTTCATTCATATTTTCCAAACAAACTCCCATTTTAATCTGAAAACTCAAAACATCAAACGACAAACAAATTCAAGCTTGGATTAAACATTCACAACTAGTCCATGGAAAAATATGACTTGAGGGCCCTGTACTACATTTAATTCTGTGAGCTAGGGTTTTCAACTTTTAAATATCTAAATTTGAGGCTCATTCGTGACACTAGTAATTGGGGTTCATCAGGATCCCGCTTACTGATTCTCATGTCCGACGTCCCCTCGTGTAGCTCGATCAATTTATTCCATAATTCCTTAGCACTATTGAATGGACCGACGCGGTTGAGTCCTTCCTTCGTCGGTCCACACTGGAGGGTTTGAGTGGCTTTTGCGTCCGCTTCTATCTTCTTTTTGAGTGAAGCGTCCCACTCAAAGTATCCTTGAACTTCTCCTTGCGTGTTTTTTGGGATCTCCAGTATAGACTGGAAGATGATCCACATTTCCACCTGTGTTTTCAGGTGGACTTCCGTTCTGCTCTTCAAGTAGGAGAAATCCTCACCGGAGAACAGAGGAGGGCGAACAGTGTTGTAGCCTTCTTGTATGGTCGTTTAATATTCCTGAAAAAATACAAAAATAACAAACTGGTTCCAAGACTTTGTCTTGGATTAGTAGTGTGATATAAAAGGAATAAACTAAAAATTAATTCGAGTGATATTGCACCAACCTCGAAGAATAATTTATTTAAAAAAATGAACAAATAAAATTTCGAAAAAAACTGCTCAGTTGAAGGTTTCACCAAAGTTGAGCATCCCACTCTGATACCACTTATGGGATCGTAGTAATCGATAGGGGGGTGAATAGCGATTACTTAAAATTTTCAGAATAATAAAAAACACAGCGGAAGAATAAAAACACAATGCTAACGCGTTTCTTTTTACTTGGTTTGGAGTCTTTAACGGCTCCTACTCCAAAGCCCACGGTCCTTGACCATTTTCGTTGGGTAATTCTATAAGTCGAATAAAAGTTACAAATATGTAATTCAAATTAGAGAATTGAAACACCAAATTTAAATTATACATATGACACAATATGGGTTGCAGAGCATCTTGGGCGGCTTGTTGTCGATCTTGATCATTTGCAACACCGAAAAACTCGAGCACGGAAGAAGTATGAAGAGAGTTGGAGTGCTTGAGTTGAAAGAAAGCTTTTCTGCGTTGAATGTAAATTGATAATCGAAAGCAAAGGGGTGAAGCCCCTTATATACACTGTTCTCGGGAGCCTAAGGCTTATGGGGCGCCTGCCACGTGTAGCGAATCGGGCGCGTGCTTATCCCCAGACTCGGCCAAATACCTATCCTTCGGTCTTGGGCGCCTGGGATACTTGAGGCGCCTGATGGGTCACCGGCGCCTGAAATGCTGATGTGGCAACCCTGCCAGCTCAACCTCTCACTCCGTTGAGAAATACCATCTAGGGCACCTGATACCTATCAGGCATCTGGCATCTCGGGTGCCTGAGCCCTCTCGAGCGCCTGGGATGCAGCAGTAAACACCCTTCACTCCTGCAACCAGGGTTAGTCCAAGAACAGTATAATATAAATAATAAGTGTATAAATCACAGCCGGAGCTGTCTTGGTTCTGACCTTGGATTTCAAAATGAAACCATAGGTCGAACCAACGACTACTGTTCCCTCTTCCGGGGAACGCGACCTCACCTACTCCTCTCAGGAGAAGTTGCCTTTTGCCAACCGACTCCTCCCGTTGGAAATTTGCTCCGCTTCCGAGACTGCCGGACCTTGAGACGTTCGTTCCTCGACTCGCCTCTACTTCTGTCCGCAATCCTCGCTTGGCTAAGACTCCTGCCCAATCTTCCGGATCAAGACTTCGGTGCCCGATCCACGACCAGGACTTCTTGCCCAACCCTCGGTCAGATATTCTTGCCCAGTAGTCGATCAGGACTTCTTGCTCAACCCTACAGGTCATGAGTTCGTGCCTAGGTGAACTAGGACTTTCATGTACACTTGGTAAATCTATTAGACCACAATACAAACATAACTTTGAACCCTTTGTCATTATCAAAACCAGGTTCAATCTGGTGCTTCTGGCACCAACAACTATGACCCAGCTTCACTCACCAGGATTTCGTTCCTCGATAAGGACTTCTTTGATAGTCATCTTAATCCTAACTAGACATCTCTCTACCAAACATCAAGTCATGTTTGGCTCAGTCCTTTGTCTATCTGACGAGATATGTGTCACGCCTCGAGACCTAGGAGCCGCTGATGCAATAGAAAATCGGACAGCACCTCCCCTGTTCGGCGAACAATTTACACATACACACAACATATATATATCACAACCACGCAGTTTATATGGGCCTCAGGCCCCAAATCCAAGCAGACTAACGATCAGGCCCCAAATCCAAGCAGAATAATGATATATATGATAATATGCTCATAAAACCAAAACCCAAACTTACTTGAGCTGCCAGGGGGCAGGAATGTAGCAAAACCACACACATAGTCCAACATAGGACTCAAAAGTACAATGCCATAAATAAAGTCACATACTACAAGTTCACGGAAATCCAATGCAACGAGATAAAACCTAACATGGTCTAAAAGCAAAAAGTAGCATATAAAACCCAAATCGAAGGTAGTCCTAAGCACGGGACTGGCGACTTGGACCCTCCTGACAGATATCAACCTGAAATCACAAAGTAATGGCAACAGTGTGAGTCCATAAGCTCAGCGGATACCCAGCAGATATACATAGTGTGTTAAAATAACAATAAGGGTCTACGCTAATACAGTCTCATATAAACAATCGGAAAGAGAATACTGAAGATATTAAATACAGGTACAAACCAGAATCCATCTATCCTGCAAAGGGTGAAACAAAGGCCTATGGAATAAGTATAACATTCAATCCCAGGTAAATAGGTATCTAGTATATGCATGTCAATCAAGTGCAGAAATCAAATGCAGCAAACAATGCATGATGCAAAATATGCACATGGTGCAATGACATGTGTCACCCCTGACGCCAGTCAGATCATCATCCACCTGTCATAAATGGACGTCCGAAAGGGTAGAGCTATGACAACTGTACGCACCCTACTATCACTGCTCCTGAGTGACCGAGTGGACAGGATGCTGGCGGAGGTCCCTCTCCTACCCAAAGCAATGGGGGAGTCTAGCTCTCATCTTCTCGTGTCTCAGGACGAGAAGGGATCCCTGGCTGCTACCACACACCGGAACCACCCTCCAAATAGTGACCGTGCGGAGCAATACAGGGCAAATGCACACACTTTACGGTAGCCACTACCCCTGAGTGGATGTGTGCATATGCTCATGTAACTGACAACGGGCTCAGACTACATAGGAGCCGATGATCGTCAGTATGCAACAATACAAGGATGGTGCATGACATACATCCATACAACAACCACCAAGTCCTCATCTATCCCTAATGTATAGGTATAGGTCCAAATCCTATAACAAAGAATACAAGTACCCTAATAGGTATACTGACAAAATAACCAATGATCCATCAATGTTAAATGCAAGGGAACAGATCTCTACATCTACGCATATATAACTATATACATGGCAACTATTGAAACTGTATGAAGCGGAAAGGAAATAACCTCAAGGATAAGCAACCGATATCAAATACAGGTATACTAAGACAGATATAGCATACAATCTTACTGTTATCTATAACAGACAATGCATAGCAATATGACTATATCTAAAAGATAAGTCAAAGGGTACTTGCCACCAAAAGAGAAGAATCCAAATGCGAAGAGAACCACCAGCCAATATTAGCAATAAAAATCCAAATCAAGTCCCTGTATCAAGGACAGATTTAATCAGCTATTACAAAAATAGTAACTAGCTAATTAATCCCTAATCCATTCTAGGGTTAAGCTAATCCGTCCCTTAATCATAAAAAAATGGTTAGGCCTTAATTATCCCAAATTATCCCGATTAGATTCATGTTAGGTTTCGGGACCCAAATTATCAAGTTTAGGTTATTATGTTAAATTCTAAAATTAACCTTATAGTACCAACATGAATACTAATCCAATAACATTCTTTAATCCAATCCATTTAACTGGCTATCCTTAACCACAAGAATTAATCAACCATAATCAACCTCCAATTTCTAAATAATGAAATCGAATCAACACTTATCTAACCAAGCAATCACAGAAACTTCCAATACAACCCTAAACCAATCAAACCTTACCTAATTAGTAGCCGACAGCCACCTCTGCTCAGATCCGGTGAAGGGCAGAACCACACCCACCTAAACAGATCACAACAACACCCTAAAAGCCAACTATTTAGCTTCTAAAATGGAACAATTTCATCTTAAACCTACTGATCTAAGAACCACAAGACCAATCGTTGGAATTCAGATGGAATCATTTCCAATTGTATCATATCTTACCTCTGTGGATTACCGGCAATGCTCCACAGCTCCGATGATTAGTAGAAGCAAACCGAGACCCTCGGATGACACAAGATTCTCAAGGTTTCGGCGTTGCAAACCCTCCTTCAACTGCAGCCTAGCGTCGCCCTTCGTCCGCGAGATTGAAAACGAAAGGAGTAGCCGTCGGTGAGGGTTCGCGTGATGAGGAGAAGAAGAGAGGTCGCGTGTGGCCGCGGAGGAGAAGAAAACGGAGTGGTCTGCGGCTGGGGTACGCGAGAGAAGAAAGGAAAAGGGCCGGCGTGGGCTGCTCTGGCGGCTAGGTCACGTGAAAAGGGAAGAAGAAGTGGAAGAAGGGGGTGGCGCGTCTGTGCTGTGGCTAGGGCACGAGGGGTGGGGGGGCAGGCTAAGGACTTAATATAAGGGGGGTCTTTTTGCAAAAAGATCCTCTAACATTCATTAATTTAAACCCAACCCTTAGGGTAAGAATTTCAACCATTTAACCCTCCTATATTTAAAAATTTAACCTCAAATAATTTCTATGGTTAAATCATTTACCCTCTCATAATTTAGAGTTTACCCGAAAGCCATTGGGCTCCTCTCGTCGGGCCGGAAATCCTAGACTCAATTCAGAAAAATCCTGAAAAATTTTCTGGTCCGGATTTTCGAATCACCGTATTTTACATTCTCCCTCACTAATAAAAATTTGGTCCCCAAATTTAGTTAATTATCCACAGTAGATACTAACCATATATAGGTAGTTTAAATGTTGAACGATATCTAACCATGTTTCTCCAAATTTTTGAGAAATCAATAGCTCAAATAAATATTGCAGGGGTCTCCCCTAACCTTTGTTTGATAACTCATATCTCTACAACCGGTAGGGACACTCAACACTCCATGATCAAATCTTAAGTACTCTATGGATACTACCCAAGTATATCTGAAATAAGTACGAAGAGAACTATCAATATCTATCACTAATTTAGCTGTAAATGCGTATATGAATCTCATACCACGAAAGGTCGATCAGTTGATCCGCGATACCTCTTCTCTAGTACCCACAGAAACTCGACCCATCTCTGGCGGTGGTGGTGGCATTGTCGGATGTTGCTGAGGTCCTGACTGTCTGGAATGTCCACTCTGACTAGTAGCTCTCGTCTTCTCGTTCTGTGCCTTCAGTGTACAGTCTCGGTTTATGTGTCCTGGAAGCTTGCAATAGTAGCAAATTGAATGCTCCAATGGACAATCCGCTCTATTATGCTCTTGAGATCCACACTGTACACAATGTGATCCAATAGTAGACTTCTCCCGATTCTACTGAGGAGACCGGAATGATCCTACTGAAAAACGACCCGACTTCTGGGGTCTAGATGATGCTCCAAAGGTGCTCTGACTGTCGCGCTTCTGCCCAGTGGTCTGCGACTGATGAAACGAAGGTTGTGACCTTCGTCCTTCTCTGTGAGATTCGGACTGCCCGGAATGCCCACTCTGACTAGTAGCTCTTGTCTTCTCATTCTGTCCCTTCAGTGCACAGTCACGACTCAAGTGTCCTGATAGCTTGCAGTAGTAGCACACTACCTGCTCCAGGGGACAATCTGTCCTACCATGCTCTCTAGATCCGCAGCGAGTACAGTGAGAGCTGGAGGCAATCTTCTTCCGGTTATGTTGTGGAATAGTCGGATAAAATGGACCCGGTACTACTAAGGGAACAATAGGATAAATCGGAGCACATACAGGAGTCTCCGATGGAATAGTAGGGAGTACCGGAACAGGTACTACCGAAGTAATTACTGGATATGTCGAAGCAGACGCTACAAAAGAGATAGTAGGATATGTCGGAACAGGTATCTCTGACGGAATAGTAGAGGAAACCAAAGTAGATCCTACTAGTACCGAATATGCCAAAGGGGGTACTGCTGCTGACACGGTGAATAACACCGGAGTGAATACCGCAGGAGGAATAGTAGGGACTACTGATAGAAATGGAGGAGGGACCCTCTGAGTCTGGGAATCCTGGCCCCTCGAAATATCCTGCTGGGTCTGGCCATGACTAACAAACTCTGCCTCAGTAGGTCTCCAGGTGACCCTGCAGCCTGAGACTCTAAAGTCCTCTTACGTGGTCGTCCCGGACCACGTCTCGATGCAGGAACATAAGCACCACGAGTCATACCTGTTAATTATTACCAAGTATTACAAACAAGATCAAATGGTTAGCTTTACCAATTTACCTATTTGCCGTCTGGAGAGGTCCTGTCGCTGCCCAGTCCCAAAGTGCAATCACAACGATAAAACTACTCCGAAAAAATCCGAAAAGACTCGTAAAACAAGTAGGCATCGCAAATCCACAAGTCCTCAAGGTATCCGAAAACTTGGCTCTGATACCAAAATTAAATTGTCACGCCCCGAGACCTAGGAGCCGGTGATCCAATAGAAAATCGGACAGCACCTCCCCTGTCCGGCGAACAATTTACACATACACACAACATATATATATCACAACCACGCAGTTTATATGGGCCTCAGGCCCCAAATCCAAGCAGAATAACGATATATATGATAATATGCTCATAAAACCAAAACCCGAACTTACCTGAGTTGCCAGGGGGCAGGAATGCAGCAAAACCACACACATAGTCCAAAATAGGACTCAAAAGTACAATGCCATAAATAAAGTCACATACTACAAGTTCACGGAAATCCAATGCAACGAGATAAAACCTAACATGGTCCAAAAGCAGAAAGTAGCATATAAAACCCAAATCGAAGGTAGTCCTAAGCACGGGACTGGCGACTCCGACCTCCTGACAGATATCAACCTGAAATCAAAAAGTAATGGCAACGGTGTGAGTCCATAAGCTCAGCGGATACCAGCAGATATACATAGTGTGTTACAATAACAATAAGGGTCTACGCTAATACAGTCTCATATAAACAATCGGAAAGGGTATACTGAAGATACTAAATACAGGTACATACCAGAATCCATCTATCCTGTAAAGGGTGAAACAAAGGCCTATGGAATAAGTATAACATACAATCCCAGGTAAACAGGTATCCAGTATATGCATGTCAATCAAGTGCAGAAATCAAATGCAGCAAACAATGCACGATGCAAAATATGCACATGGTGCAATGGCATGTGTCACCCTGATGCCAGTCAGATCATCGTCCACCTGTCATAAATGGACGTCCGAAAGGGTAGAGCTATGACAACTGTATGCACCCTGCTATCACTGCTCCTGAGTGACCGAGTGGACAGGATGCTGGCGGAGGTCCCACTCCTACCCCAAGCAATGGGGGAGTCTATCTCTCATCTTCTCGTGTCTCAGGACAAGAAGGGATCCCTGGCTACTACCACGCACCGGAACCACCCTCCAAATAGTGACCGTGCGAAGCAATACAGGGCAAATGCACACACTTTACGGTAGCCACTACCCCTGAGTGGATGTGTGCATATCCTCATGTAACTGACAACGGGCTCAGACTACATAGGAGCCGATGATCGTCAGTATGCAACAATGCAAGGATGGTGCATGACATACATCCATACAACAACAACCAAGTCCTCATCTATCCCTAATGTATAGGTATAGGTCCAAATCCTATAACAAAGAATACAAGTACCCTAATAGGTATACTGACAAAATAACCAATGATCCATCAATGTCAAATGCAAGGGAACAAATCTCTACATCTACGCATATATAACTATATACATGGCAACTATTGAAACTGTATGAAGCGGAAAGGAAATAACCTCAAGGATAAGCAACCGATATCAAATACAGGTATACTAAGACAGATATAGCATACAATCTTACTGTTATCTATAACAGACAATGCATAGCAATATGACTATATCTAAAAGATAAGTCAAAGGGTACCCGCCTCCAAAAGAGAAGAATCCAAATGTGAAGAGAACCACGAGCCAATATCAGCAATAAAAATCCAAATCAAGTCCCTGTATCAAGGACAGATTTAATCGGCTATTACAAAAATAGTAACTAGCTAATTAATCCCTAATCCATTCTAGGGTTAAGCTAATCCGTCCCTTAATCATAATAAAATGGTTAGGCCTTAATTATCCCAAATTATCCCGATTATATTCATGTTAGGTTTCGGGACCTAAATTATCAAGTTTAGGTTATTATGTTAAATTCTAAAATTAACCTTACAGTACCAACATGAATACTAATCCAATAACATTCTTTAATCCAATCCATTTAACTGGCTATCCTTAACCACAAGAATTAATCAACCATAATCAACCTCCAATTTCTAAATAATGAAATCGAATCAACACTTATCTAAACCAAGCAATCACAGAAACTTCCAATACAACCCTAAACCAATCAAACCTTACCTGATTAGTAGCCGACAGCCACCTCTGCTCAGATCCGGTGAAAGGCAGAACCACACCCACCTAAACAGATCACATCAACACCCTGAAAGCCAACTATTTAGCTTCTAAAATGGAACAATTTCATCTTAAACCTACTGATCTAAGAACCACAAGACCAATCGTTGGAATTCAGATGGAATCATTTCCAATTGTATCATATCTTACCTCTGTGGATCACCGGCAATGCTCCACAGCTCCGACGATCAGTAGAAGCAAACCGAGACCCTCGGAAGACACAAGATTCTCAAGGTTTCGGCGTTGCAAACCCTCCTTCAACTGCAGCCTAGCATCACCCCTTCGTCCGCGAGATTGAAAATGAAAGGAGTAGCCATCGGCGAGGGTTCGCGCGATGTGGAGAAGAAGAGAGGTCGCCTGTGGCCGCGGAGGAGAAGAAAACGGAGTGGTCTGCGGCTGGGGTACGCGAGAGAAGAAAGGAAAAGGGTCGGCGTGGGCTGCTCTGGCGGCTAGGTCACGCGAAAAGGGAAGAAGAAGTGGAAGAAGGGGGCGGCGCGTCTGCGCTGTGGCTAGGGCACGAGGGGGGGTGCAGGCTGAGGACTTAATATAAGGGGGGATCTTTTTGCAAAAAGATCCTCTAACGTTCATTAATTTAAACCCAACCCTTAGGGTAAGAATTTCAACCATTTAACACTCCTATATTTAATAATTTAACCTCAAATAATTTCTATGGTTAAATCATTTACCCTCTCATAATTTAGAGTTTACCCGAAAGCCACTGGGCTCCTCTCGTAGTGCCGGAAACCCTAGACTCAATTCAGAAAAATCCTGAAAAATTTTCTGGTCCGGATTTTCGAATCGCCGTATTTTACAATATGGGTTTAGTCACTCTGCCAAACATCAAGTCCTGTTTGGCTTATCCCTTGGTCAAACTGACCAACCCTGGGTATTATTCACTTTGCCAAACATCATATCCTATTTGGTTAACCTTTGTCAAACTGATCAAACCTGGGTTTACCCTATAAAATATCATGTCCTGTTTAGCTTAACCCTAGATCACTTTGACCAGACCATAGTTTATTGTCAAACATCGAAACACTAGAGGTTCACTATTCATGACTGATGCTCTTTGCACCAACACTCTCAGGCGCCCAAGAGTGGATATGTTTTGGCCGAGTCAAAGGATAACGATGCAACTGAATCATTGATGTGGAGGGCACCCATATGAGCAATCGGGGGCCTGAGTACCAATATAAAAGGGGTTTCACCCCCTTGCTTCTAGACATCATTTCAAGCACTTAGAATCGTTGCGATCATGTTTCCGTGCTCAATGTTCTTCGTTCCAAAGATGTCCGAGATCGACGACACGCCGCTTTTATGACGAAAAGATTTCTTCTTCCTTTATCAAATGTCATCGGTATAAAATTTTAGTTTTATTTTTGTACTTATTCTTTATATTTGTAACTCATCTTTGCAAATTATAGAATTGTCCAACGATAACGATCAAGGACTGTGGATATTGGAGTAGGAGCCGTCACAGACTCTGAACCAAGTAAAACAAAGCGTGTTAACATTGTTTTAACTTTCTACTTTCCTTATTTCTGTTGCATTTACTCTCGATTTTCATCTGAAAAATTTATAATCAATATTCACCCCCCCCTCTATTGATCACATCCATCCCACACTCCAGGCACCCAAACCAGTTCAACTCAACTAGGTGCAACTAAGTAGGCATGTGGTAATGGATCGATCTATGTCATAGCCCTGACACCTGGATCAGAATCAAGCGCCCAGAGGTGGATAAACATGATGGAGTAAGTTTCGATGAGTAGTCACCGTGTCATCATGACGAGGAAGCCCGTACTAGAATCAAAAGTTAGGATTGGCCTTTACAAGGAGCTTTGATTGTGAGAATTACAGATAAATTCTTTACGATCTTGATGCTCAAGTGTTGATCCAAAACCTACCTTACAACATTGTAATCCTCCGATAATGACATTCACACTTCAATCTCTGAGTTATCGGTATACTTAAGCTTTGTAATTATAGTGATTGGCTAAAGTGATCAACGATCGCAAACCTTGGAGTGGGAGTCGCTATAGGCTCTGAACCAAGTAAAAGAAACTGTGTTAGTGTGGTTTGCTTTTCTTTCTATTTTCCGCTATGTACTTACTTAATTTTATGAAAAATGTGAAAAGGCTATGAAAACCATTCACCATTCTCTAGCGGTTTCTCGATCCTATAGACATTGCACTGCACATGTTTCATAACATTATCCATGCATTTAGCATTGTCATGAAGAGATAGATACACATGCCCTACTATCACATATTGATAGCTTTATTTTTAGCCATAGGATATGCATCTCCCAGAGTACTCTCACTCCTTTGACTGAGAATGATGTCTTTGGCTAGAGACTGCTATCCTTAGTACATATAGAGGTAGATGCTTGATGTCGTACCCTCAAGTGCATGGAAGCATTGTTGAGTAATAAAATATCAATCCACAAGGATTGTTAATTAAGCACTAGTCGATTTCATAAGACAAGATATCTAGATGTCACAAGGTTGGATTAAGAACAACTAGCTTAAGGAAGGAGGAGAGAATAAAAGAGGAGAGGGAGAGAGAAGAGAGAGTTTTGGTCATTGAGGAAGGGATGGATGGGTGAAAACTAGAATCTCTGTTTCGCTACAATGCTAGTTGACACCTTATGGATTGTTTATATCTTAATCTTGATGTTTATACACTCGTAAAGATCATAACTAGGTACCGGTGTTAACCCTGCAGAAGTGCACTGGAGTACTTACCCCTTGGGCATCCAATGTCATTAAGTAGAATAGGTAACCTAGAGAGTCTAGTTAAAAATAATTCTTTGTCACTAAGGGCCCCCGGTCATACGTCTCTAGGTTATGCTAAATACTTTCCTTCGGCCAAAGGGGCACGGGGTCATGCCGAATGGCATAGTCCCGCCATGCCTCCTTCGACCAAAGGGGCACGGGGCCGTGTCAGATAGCATAGTCCCATCGTGCCTCCTTCGGCCAAACGGGCATGGGGCCATACCGGATGGCACAACCCCACCGTGCCTCGGTCTGGAGAGTGGAATGGAGCCATGCTGGATGGCACGACCTTGCCATGCCCCAACTTGCAGAGTCGCATCGGCCGTGCCAGGGGGCATGACCCTGTTGTGTGAGGGGGCACAGGGTCGTGTGAGCCCACACTGCCCCAATCCAGCTCCAGCTCTAATTCAGCTTCTGCTCCTATTTTCACTCCAAATCGTGTCCTTTCAATGAAAACTAGCAAGAAGCAAATGGGCCTAGACTAGCCCAATCCAAGGGCCTAGAAGCATCTAGGTGTCTGGCTGAATCATCTAGGTCGCTGGATCAACCCAGGCGCCTAGGAGCTTCCAGGCGTCTAGAATCCAAGTGCCTGGGTTGTTACTAGGGGCATGGAAGGTACCATGCACCCAGGAAGGGTATACGGGCACTAGGTATCTAGTCCACAATTCGATGATAAGACTCGATGAGTCCAAATCAGATAAGCTTCGACTTAGGGGAGCCCAAGAAGGCTTCATAAGTGCCTATATGACTCTTATATAAGGGAGCTCGAGTAGAGCATGACAATGAATTCATTCATCATCCTACTACTCTATGCTTGAGAAAGAAAAGTTGTACGACTATGTTCTACAACCAAGGAGGCTCCAGGAGGAGTGTGCAACGCTCCAAACTTCTAGATTGGCTGGGATCATCCTCACTTTGGTTTGCTTTATAATAAGTTGTACTTAATTTCCAGTATTCATTTGATTATACTTATTGTACTATAAGATGGGTTTCTCTACCACTGGAATGTTTCGAGAAGGAGACCATTAGCGGACTCATGCTAAGTGCATAGGCTTTGGATGTACTGACCCTAGGGGGTTGGGAACCAAGTAAATCCTGCCTATTCTATGTCTTTTACTTTCTATCTTTATCTAACGCCCGCCCTTATATCTACTCTCGGGGCGGGGTTACGTACAATCAATCAATCATATAATTATTTTAACATAACATAAAAACAATGCAAGAGTGCGAGACTAAGTACTGAGCATGCTTGTCTAAAACCATCAAGTGATATTTACAAGTACTAAGCATACTAGTCAGTACATGCCAATCAAATATCATGCTTGGATCATTAGAACATGGTAGGTGCATAGTAAGTTTAGTAGCACATAAATCATGATAGTGAGGTTATACATTCCATTGCATAATATTAGTTCATCAAATTGAGTCTAAAGGAAGTCTAGAACATCATGTGAAATATTTAATTAAGAGTTATTCTACAATATGATAGGTTCACGAGTAGTTCAACTCACAACATGATCAAACCTAATCAAGTATAAGAGTAATCACTAACATTCATTATCACGGAGACATAAACAAAAGTATAATAAAGTAGATATAGAAGTCTTTCTTTCCCGAGCCACCACCCCACACATCTTCAGCCCTCCTGCCTCTTCCTTTAGTTTAAGTGTTCCTTACCCTTATCTGCAGCATAAGACAACACATAAACTAGTAAGCACAAATGCTTAGTAAGGATCCTGTCCTACTCGTAAAATCCATACGAAGGAATACAACATGCACACATAATAAATCATAAGCATGAGTTCATCACAGCATACTAAACATCAAAGTTTCTAAGCATGCAGTATATAGTATCTTAAGCATACCCATCACATATAATAAATGTTTTCAAAACAATTCCATAAAGGTATTACTTAAAAATACATCAACATCATATAGGGCCCAGTTGTGTACCACATAATGCGCGTTCCCTAATGAATTGGGGTAGCGAGCCACCAATCTCATTAGAGCAGGACCCTTCCGTCCTACCGGAGCCATGACCTTAAGTTAACATGCACCCCGGATTTGTTTAACGACCCCCTTCCGAGTCGGGTACCACAACTTACAAAGTAAAATACTTATCATGTCTTTACATATATGCTAAGGAGTACTCCAAATTCACTCTCAAGGGACACACCACTCTTCAAGGGTGCTCATGATCCCATAGGGACACACCACACAACATAAGGGGTGCTCTTGATCCCATACTTAGTGGAGTATCCTTTCAAGCATTTTAACATACACATCTCATGCAATCTCATAAGGGTGCCCCATGGGCTATAAGACATGCTCATATATACATCATATTTCAACCACTTATCATACTTTATATATGACAAGATTGGTCACATAAATCATACTCATATCATAGAAAGTGGTAGAATGCTTCATGGATTAAATTCATTCTTCCTAACCCTAAACTAGGGTTTGGCCGAAATTCATAAGGTAAGGATAGGTGAGGTTTTTGACATCAAACTTCCCATACAAGCATCACATATATATACATCATGTATCATACTAAGCATAGCATACATCATGAGGAAATCGACCTTCACAACCCTAATGTTCCTTGCCTTGGCCGAAAGTCATGCTAGGGAAAAATTAAGTTTTCCAATCAAACATTCCATTTAGACATCACATGCATATACATATCATCATCCCCAAACATAAGCATATCTCATAGGGTACATCCCATACAAGCATCACATATATATATATCATGTATCATACTAAGCATAGCATACATCATGGGGTAATCACCCTTCACAACCCTAATGGTTCATGCCTTGGCCGAAAGTCATGCTAGGGGGAAGTTAAGTTTTCCAATCAAACATTTCATTTAAACATCACATGCATATACATATCATCATCCCCAAACATAAGCATATCTCATAGGGTAGTTTAACCTTCACAAACCCTAATCTTAGGGTGTTGGCCGAAAGTCATAGGGTAGGAGTATTAGGGTTTTTGGCAATGAAACATTCACACAAACATTTATACAAACACCTTGTATACACCTTCATACAATACGCTAAGCATGGATATATTATAGGATAATTCAACCCTCACTAACCCTAGTTTCCATGCCTTGGCCGAAACCCATCCAAACCCTAAACCCTAGTTTTTGTCATCACAATATGAAAGGACACAACATATATGTATACCCTAAATTCCAAGGGGTCTTCTCATGCATCAAGGAGTAACCAAGGTCTTCCCCTTAGGGGTGGCCGAAACCTACACAAGGGCAAAACCCAAGGGTTTTATTCCTAACATCATGAAGGAAACAACATATACATATACTCTAAGTTCCAAGGGGTCTTCTCATGCATCAAGGAGTAACCAAGGCCTTCCCCTAAGGGGTGGCCGAAACTTACACAAGGGATTTTCCCTTTTTTTCGAAAAACAAGAAGAACAAAAGATTCATGCACAACAATTACACTGCAGGCGAGGGGATACTTACATCCTTTCGCTTGAATTTCACCTTCTCTAAATCTTTAGGGTACCCTTGGTTGAAAGAGGGGTGAGTGTTTCCTTCACTAGAACTTCTCTAGAATTCTTGGCCCTAGTAGAGGGCAAGATCCTTGGATGGGATCTTCCTCCTTCCAATTCCCTAGGGTTAGAACCCTAGGGTGTACTTTTCGAAAAAATGAAGAAGAAGAAGAGGCTCTAGGTTTCGGTTTTGAAGTGGGGAAGAAGAAGAGAGAAATGCAACTTCTTTTCCCACTCTTATTTATACTCTTCTCATGAAGAGACATGTCTCTTCACTTCCCTAGCTTTAACAAGCATGTTTCTTATTCTCTCAACAAGAAAGCATCCTTGGTGCAATGGTTAAGACATGGTTAGTGCAACTAGGTTGTTCAAGGTTCGATCCTTGCTTCCTCCTTTCTACATCTTCTTTTTATCACATTTTGCACTAATCCATATCAAAGCCCATTAAGCCAAGCCCATCATGACATTTCATAATAATATTTCATGAATTCTTCATATTTCATATGGGAAAATTTTGGGGTGTTACAATCCCCCATACCTTATAAAAAGTTCGTCCCGAACTTAAAACAGTTCCGGATACTTTAATCGAAAAATTGGGGTGTTACACTTTATTTTCTTTATTATTCCACTGCGTACTAACGACTTTGTTGAGAAAGATGAATGGCGGAATTCCAAATGTACGAGAGTTGATATTCACCCTCTCTATCGACGTATCCGATCCTACAATTGGTATCAAAATAGGAGGCTCTGATCGAACTAACCGTTGAAGAAGCAAGAATGTTGGAACATGGATGGCTAGAGAGGGGGGGTGTGAATATAGCCAAACAATAAGTTCTTGAACTTTTAAAACTTCTGCACTTCAAGGTTAGACAGCAAAAGCAAATAACACAAAACAGAGTATTGCAGAAATTAAACCCTAAGCTAAGCACAAACAAGAACGCTAACAAGAGGATATACAAGGTTCGGGATAACTTGCCCCTACTCCTTGCCGTGCCCTTAAGGTGGGCGATCCCTTGATCGTCGGCAAATCATGCCCCGAAAATCCGGATATCAAATCCTCCTTCTCGTTGGAGTAACCTCTCCACAACGTTTTAATCATGTATATGAAATTAAGCACAATGAAACAAGGGAAAGCTTACAGAGCACTTAGGACTGAAAGAACACAAGCGAACTCCTCACCGAGCTCCACTCAGCTCAGATCTCACGCAAGAACGCCCTGCTCTTCGTGTCTTCTTGCCGATGGACTCTCCAAGCTCCTTGTTTCTTCTTCCGAGCACTCAAGGTTGCAGTGTCTCCAAGAATGATGCTCAAGTATTGCTTGAGGAGACTCACACAGATTGCTCAACGGGATCAAGTGTTGCTACAGCAGAGACCTTCCTCTCTTCATCGCCAGCCAACACTTAACCTTCACAGGTCACAGGTCACAGACGCTCCTCTGCAGCAGAGATCACCAGCTGCTCATTTGCACTAGCCCAGCTATCCCTGACCTCCTCTGGACTCACTGAACCCTCTCCAGTCGAGCCCAAGTCCTCAGCTCCTCAACCGTTGAAGCTAGCGCCAGAGGACGTTTCCTGCAAACGAAAACCAGCCAAACCTGCTCAACGGAAAGCCTTCCATTGACCCTGCTTGAGTGTTTGCATCATCCCTGTAAAGCCTGCACACTCCAACAGATAGCAAATCATATCAAATGTAATCAGTAGTGTATCAATGAATCGACAGAGAAAACAGTCACGATCAGAGCTTCTAACAGCGTATTTGAATTAAAGTTCATCTCCTGATCGGTCCCCAGACAGATCAGGAAGGACCCTGATCAGTCCCCAGACCTATCCAGCAGTCTGCTGCACACTCCTGATTGGTCCCCAGACCAATCCAGCAGTCTGCTACACACTCCTGATCGGTCCCCAGACCTATCCAGCAGTCTGCTACACACTCCTGATCGGTCCCCAGACCTATCAGGCCGTGCCCTAATCGGTCACCAGACTGATCAAGCTGCTTCCTGACCGATCAGGAGTCATCCTGATCAGTTATAGTGAGAAGCTCATGACAATTGATAGTTCACCAGAACGATCCGAATAGTATCCCTGATCGGTCACCAGACCGATCAGGAGCCGAACAGAAAGTTTCTCCAAACTTACTGTATGCTCCCTAATCAGTCACCAGACCGATCAGACATAGCTGGATCGGTCACCAGACCGATCCACGAGGGAACTCCGTGCCAACTTCCCTGATCGGTCACTAGACCGATCCAGGGAAGGTCAAATCCACTCTAAGTCACGAGAACAAGCTTCCAGCCCTTCTCTGACTCGTTCTTAGTCCCCCGGACTAAGACTCCGTGCCCAGTTTCACTCACCGGGACTTCAACCTAGCCCTCCAAGCTAGGACCTGACCCTCCAAGCCAGGGTTTCATCCAACCTAGCCCTCCAAGCTAGGACCTGACCTTCCAAGCCAGGGTTTCATCCAACCTAGCCCTCCTGACCCTCCAAGCCAGGTTTCATCCAACCTAGCCCTCCAAGCTAGGCCTAACCCTCCAAGTTAGGACTTTTCCACACCTAACCCTCCAAGTTAGGACTTTTCACACCTAGCCCTCCAAGTTAGGACTTCTTCACACCTAGCCCTCCAAGCTAGGACTTTTTCACACCTAACCCTCCAAATTAGGATTTTTTCACACCTAACCCTCCAAGTTAGGACTTTTAACACCTAGCCCTCCAAGCTAGTACTTTTTCACACCTAACCCTCCAAGTTAGGACTTTTCACACTTAGCCTTCTAAGCTAGGACTTTTTCACATGCCAGCGTGCGATCTCCCGATCCACCTGGACTTAATCCAAATCCATTCAACTAAACTTAAATCGTTGTCAACACCAAAACAACAATCGGGTCAGACTGCATCAACAAAGAAGACCATGGATTAATGGGGAGAAGGGTGAAAAGGTTTTTTTTTCAATGTCAAATTTCAAGTTTGATATTACATGCTTCAAGTGCAAGGAGAGAGGACACTGTAAAAATAAGTGTCCTACTCATAAGATTCAGACGACATCGCCAGCGATAATGGAGGAATCTATGCCAGGAGCTTGGAGAGACAAGAGTCACATCCAATACTTCAAGTGCCAGTAACATAGCCACTACAAGAATCAACGTCTAGAATGGAGGAAGAACAAATCCACAATACTAAAAAATACGAGAATGGTACGAAAAATTAAATTTTGAAAAAATATTCCTACTTGTGTTGACATTAACTTTTCTAGTAAATAAATAATAAGCATGATGATATTGTCTCTAAAAATATTCGTGCTAGTTTAGATGTTAATTTGTCAATCAAATTTGATTATTTATATGATAAGTTAAAAACATTACATAACAAATTATGTAGTCATGGATTTAAATCAAACATGGATAATATTAAAATATTAAATATTAATTATGTATTTTTTGATATAAATTCTGTAATTTCTAAATTAACTCTAAAATTTTATTGCATAATTTTTTGGATAACCCCAAAAGTTAATAAATAAACCTTATCCTGATAATTTTAAAAATTTAAATACTAATTCTACAAATTCTAATGATAAACTTTTAATTAAGAAAATTCAAGATAACTCTCAAAATAAATCTCAAGATAATTCTCAAACATTATTTGATAATTCTCAAGATAATAATAATATTTTAATTAATAAAATCCAAGATAATCCTGAAATTTTAATTAATAAAATTCAAGATAACTCTCAAAATAAATCTCAAGATAATTCTCAAACTTTATTTAATAATTCTCAAGATAATAATAATATTTTAAATAATAAAATTCAAGATAATCCTATAAATGTAATTAATAAAATTTATGATAATTCTAAATATGAATCTTAAGATAATTCTCAAACATTAATTAATAATTTTTAAGATAATAATAAAATTTTAATTAATAATACTGAAGATAATTCTGAAAACAACTTTAAAGGTAATTCTGAAGATTTAATTGATATATCTGAATTTATTCATCTTGAAAACTTAATTAAAAATATTAGAAGGAATCAAATAAATCAAAAATATTTTAAAAAAATAAAAACTAAAATCAAAACAATTAATCAGAGTTATTGGAACTAATTGAAAAGATAAGGTTGAAAAGTCATTGAAAAATTTAATTTAATTAATTCTTGAAAAAGAAAAATTCCATGAAAACTAATTCAAATCTTAATTAATTATAATAACACAATTTTTATTCAAAATTCCTAGTTAAATAATCAATCTAATTCTAATAATTCAAAGTCAAGTCTTAAAAACACAAAATAATACAAATCCAAGAATACTAAGTCAACTTTAAAAATTCAAATTCTTATCATTATCAACTTAACATGCCTAAGACATTTAACTCAAATGTATAAAATTTGTTAATATAAAATTTATAAACTAAATTTTAATTAAATACCTTTAATTATTAAATTAATAAAATCCTACCAACTAAAACATTGAAATTAATAATAAAATATATGTGAAATGGGTTGGCACATTTCCGGGTTCACATGATCTGTATCGAATCGAGAATTTGATATGTTATTAGCAATCATTTAAAATGTTTTAACATGATTGATACATGTATAATACGCTGATCATTCATCTTCTTATTTTTTTTTACATATATGTCATGTCATTCATGCTAATTTACTTTCTGCTTAAAGTAGAATGGCTAGATAGGTAGATGGTTGTTTGATACTTGCCCAATATAATACCAAGGTGAGGCGAGATGATAGTACGTTAGGGAAGCTTAGTCTAGGAAGTCAGGAAGGATAAGAAGGACTCGATTTGATCAATTTAGCTATGTGGAACTAGCCTAAACTACCTCACCACATCTAGACTAGTTAGACCAGGGTTTATCAAAGAGTAAATTAAAAGTATAGTTTCATTAAAAGACTATTACTAGAATGTGATAATTGTTCCAATACCCAAGAAGGCCCCTGTACCTCATCATGACCTGGAAACTAATTATTGAAATATGCTTTTAATTGACTAATTGTTAAACCTGAATCTAACTCAAGATCAAACAATCTACAGAAATAAATTAAGAAAAATTAACTAAGCATCTCACAACACCCATAAGGTTACCATGCATGATTGTACTACAACATTTATAATGGGTGAGATGATAAGGACTAATTAATTGATAAATTTCTTTAGCATGATTTCAAAAAACTTAGATTTTTTTTTTCAAAATAGTGATTTAATATAATAATATTTTAATAAATTTCATAGCTAATTGTGTGTACTTATAAATAGTTTTCAAAAACTTTTATATTCCTTTGAAAATTGCTTGACCTACACTTGGACATAAACTCTCTAGGTCAATAATTATGTCCCTTAAGGCACTTAGGTAGAATTCCTTATAGTTAACAGGGGGTAACCAAAAGGTGTTAGGTTAAGGGGGAGTTCAATTTTTTTTTAAATTTATTTTGGAAATCATGCTTTGAACAATATTTTAAAAAATATTATTATATCTTCAAAAAATATTATTATATCTTTGAACAATATTTTAAACAATTATGCTTTAAAAAATTATTATATTTTCAAAAAATATTTTTATTTTTATATTTTGAAAAATTATCTAGAAATATCATTTTTGAAAAATGTTCTTTTAAAATTATTATATCTTTGAACAATATTTTTATTTTTATATTTTCAAAAAATTAGTTTGAGAAATTATTTTTGAAAAATGTGCTTTTAAAAATTATTATATCATTGAAAAATATTTTATTTTCAAAATTTATCTTCTAATTATCTTTGGAAAATATACCTTCAAAATCATTTTGAAAATTTATTCTTGAAAAATATTTTGGAAATTACTTTTTTGATAAACCCTGAGACACATGGGAAGTTTTCTTTATAATCAACAAAGATTCCTAAAATTTTGTCTGGTTTAAGGGGATTCCTAACAGAAGAAGACTTAGTTTTTACAAAACCACTCTTAATTATTTTGAAAAAATAATTTTTTAATTCTTTTGGTTTGTGTCAAATCCTATGACACATAGAAAGATTATCATGTGATCAACAGACTTCCTAGGATTATGTCAGGCTCAGGGAGAGCCTAAATTAAAAGAACTATTATAATTTTCAAAAAATTCCATATGTATTTTTCCAAAATATTTTGCAAACTTCTTATTTTTTTAAAGCTTTTTAAAAATTACCATGTTCTCTTTTTTCGAAAATCTCTAACATATATAGGAAAATTTTCATTGTGGTTAACAAGGTTCTCTATAATTGTGTCAGATTGGGGAGACATTCAAACTAATAGATGTATTATAAAGTTTCAAAAATTCTTTTCAAAAAGGTAGGTTGAAAATATGTTGACAAATCGTTGTTTTGGAAAATCTCTAAGACACATAGTATATTTTCTTGTGGTCAAGAGGATTCCTAGGATTGTATTAGATTTAGGGAAGTCCAAATCAAAGAAACATTATTATAAGTTTCTAAAAATAAAAAAAAATACTTAGTTTAATTTTTTAGTGCATAAAAAGGTTTTCTACGAATATTTCTTTTTGCTTAAAAACTCTTAATTATTTTCAAAAATAACAATGTTGGTGCAAGATTTATGTTTAATATTTTTGGCTTGTTTCTTTTGATGTGTCTCAATGAGGGAGAGAGTACTATAAGTTAGAGATATTGTTAGTCTCTCATGTTTTGACCTAAAACATTTAGACCAAAACCTAACTTAAGATTGTTGTTAAACATCAAAAAAGGAGAGATTGTTGATGCAGAAAGCATCAGACAAGAACAATCAAGTACTAGGGTTTTGATGTATAACAATATACTAAGGTCTGGTCAGTTTGACCAAGGGTTAAGTCAAACATGACTTGATGTTTGTGTAACGCCCGCCTTTTTCCCCCACCCTACGGTGTGGCGAGAGGCGACGTTACGCTAAACATACATGTACATATAAAACATCTTAATGCAGCGGAATATTTTTTTTCTATATACACATGCGTTTTACCATGCAACTAATACTTGAATATGTATATATGCCTTAACTTATCATTCATGAACATGGTATCATTGGACTTAGCATATTAATGACATACATGGCATCATGATATAACCATTTCATAGCTTATTCATAATCATCATAAGTAGTAAGTAACTTATCCGTAAACATCATGAGTCTTAAGTCATTCATTAGGCATACCATCATAAACATAGCATAAAATCTAAGGAAACATTCAAAACCCAAGACATGCGATATGCATAAATAAAAGGATCCTCTGCCATGTCACCGCCACACACACACATGCTCTTGCCCCTCCTGCTGCTTCCCTTAGTAACCTCTTGCTTGATCTGCGGTACGAGGAAAACAAAACTATAAGTACATAGGCTTAGTAAGACCCTTTTCTACTCACTAAAACCATACGTCACCTAAACATAAACATATAAAGCATTCCACATAATGTAATTCTAAACATAACACATAAGCATAGTCTTGGCGTAAATCATAAGCATATGAACAACCAATAGAGCATGATTCTTAACATAAACATAAACCTAAAACATACTTAGCATAGCATACTTCTTAATATAAATGAGCATGAAACATATTGATCATGGCTTAACATACATAAACGTGAAACATGCTTATTCATGGCATAATCCTTAATATACATGAGCATGAAACATACTTATTCATGGCATAATTCTTAATATACATGAGCATAGTTCTAACATGAGCATAAGCATAAAATATACTTATCAGGGCATAATGCATGACATGAATGGATGCATAAGTTCAATGCGTATACGTAAGGATGCTTAATTTAAAATCATACTTTTAGATACATAAACATAACATCATTGGGGTCCCCAGCTTGTACCACATACATACATCATAAGTGCGCATCCCTAAGTAATACGAGGTAGCGAGCCCCGACCTACTAGGGTAGGAACAGCTACGGTAGTTCCAAAAATCGGGGCGTTCTTAAGGTGCCCATCCCTGTTAGACAGCTTTGGTAGTCCCAGAACAGTGGACAGCTTCGGTAGTCCAAAACCGGGGCTTTCTTAAGGTGCCCATCCCTTGGACCCTTACTTCGGTCCGGTACAAGCCCATTCATAAAGTAAAATAACTTTGCATTCTTCATCATTCATAGACATACATGACATAAACATACTTGGCATTTCATCATTCATACTTATTTCATAACATCGTTATGTCTTCATCATTCATACTTATCATTCATCCTTAAGGCATAACATCATCTTCATCCATTTTCTTTCATTTATAAAATATGACATACATGCATAATCATACCTCCAGGCATAAACGTTATCTTGGTTCATAAAACTTGCATGATCATGGTTCATTGATAAACATGAAATTCATACATGATACATTTCATCTAGCGTACATAATCCTATTATCCATCATAGGCATGCATGGTAAGATACATATGAACATGATGCATAGTATTTAAGTACATGACATTCATCATAGAACATGCATAGACCTTCATACACCTACATCTATTGTAACATTTAACCCTCTACATGCACCATTCTATTTAACATCACATTCCCCTACATCAATTACACATGTTCATGGTATATTACATATGTATTCATGAATGAAACATAACATAGAACCTAACATATAAACTCATATTGCATAACACACAAAACAAGGGTTGAGTAACATGCTTAACCATACACTTACATCATAGTAACTTATAAACATGCATCTTTGAGACTTTAGCCCAACCCAAACCCTAGGTTAGGGTCTTGGCCGAAACCCTAAAGGACCATGAGTCCTTAGAAAAATTTCCATAGTCATGGTTATCATCCAACACCTTACATATCATACCATAGGAAACCCATTTGGACCCTTGATTGAATTTAACACTAAGCCTTAGACCTAGAACATGTGTTGGCCGAAACCCTATAAGGGTAAGAAGCCCATAGGAAAATTCATATAAGTCACCATTTTTATCCATATTATATCATAGCAAGACATACTAATCATGCTTGAAGAGTTGAAGATTAAATCTAACCCTATACTTGAAGGTGGCCGAAACCCTAAGGGGTTTTTAGGGTGATTCAAAACTTCCCAAAGTTTTACTTTTGTGCTTAACTTATCATAAATAAACATTTGGAAGCATAAGAAAAGTTTTTAACATGATCTTTAGCCCAATATCTTGCTTGGCCGAAAACTCCATAAACCCTAATTATAGATTTCTAACCATGGGATGCCAATAAGAACTTCTATCATGTTAAACAACTCGTAAACTATCGTACCACAGGTGAGAGGGGTCTTACCTTCCCTTATCTTGGATAAAATCTTTGAATAGAAAAATAGAAAGAACCTTCTTGACTCTAAACTTCTCCTTAGCCCTTGTACCCTAGTAGAGAGCCTTGAGTCTTCAAGATGGAGTCCTTGGTGATGTTTTCTCTAACTGGAGAACCCTTGTGGGTTTCGGCTAGAGCAAGGAGGAAGAGGAATTGCCTTGGGGAAGAAGAAAAAGGAAAATGAAACTCCCATGCCACTACTCTCATTGCCTTTATACCACATTAAGGAGGGCAAGTGAAGAGTCATGGTGTCACTTCTTTTGATGGCTCTTCATTTCTTCCTAAGCCTTAACTAAAATCCACTTCATCCTCTCCTAGCACTCCCTTGCTAGGTGAATTGGTTAGTACATCCATGGTGGTAGGCTAGGTCCAAGGTTTAAGCCTTGGTGCATGCACTTTGTTTTTTTTTCTATTTTATTTTCGAAAATTTTCCTAATATTCACCCATAATCATGCTAATATACCTAATTAAAACCCATTTATATTTATATTAAATTCTACCTAAAATCCACTAATAACCATGGTACTAGAAAAGCCCATTAGTACTTAGCTTCTCAATTTAAATGAGAAAATTATGGTCAACTAGACTAAGGTTCGTACTAGTATCTCTAGGCTCCTTCAAAAATCTATTTAGACATGATCAATATTTTAAAGAAAATATTGAAAAGATTTTCCGGGTCGTTACAATCCCCCATACCTCGTGAAAGTTCATCCTCGAACTTAGAACAGCTCCGGGTACTTGCGTCTCATCTCGTCCTCGCGTTCCCAGGTAGCCTCCTCGAACCTTTGACTTTGCCATAGGACCTTAACTAAGGGTACCTCCTTATTCCTTAGCTACTTGACTTCCCGATCCAAGATCTGGATAGGTCGACTTTCATAACTTAGGTCTTCCTGAACTTGTACTGTCTGTGGCTCGATCACTTGATCCTTATCTGAAATACACTTCTTAAGCATTGACACATGGAACACGTTATGAATAGCTGCCATCTCCTGAGGCAGCTCTAGTTCATATGCCACCTTGCCAACTCTTTTAAAGATCAGGTAGGGTCCCACATATCGCGGACTCAGTTTCCCTTTCTTTTCGAATCTCGTTACCCCTTTCATAGGAGCTACTTTGAGGAACACCAAATCTCCAATATTAAATTCCAGTGATCTACGCTGGACATCTGCATAACTCTTCTGCCGACTCTGAGCAGCTTCTATCCGTTGTCGAATGTTCTGTATGTAACGCCCGCTTTTTTTTTTTCATAGCGGCGTTACGTTAACATACTTAAGGCATGTAGACATCATAAGGCAGCGGAATAACTTTAACTTATACATGCCCTACTAACATCCTTAACATAATGACATAGGAACCTTGGCATATTGACTTCATACTTAAACATCATATCATGTCATACTTAACATCATATCATAGAGTTCCATAAGTCATTATTCAAGCATTCAAGCATATAAGAGACCAAAGTCAAGTTCTAGCATAAACGATAAACATAGGGTTTCCTGGGCCAAGTCACTACCACACACATGATTTCTTGCCCTCCTGCTGCTTCCATCATTGTCCCCTTGAATGATCTGCGGTATAAGGAAATAAGACTATAAGCACATAGGCTTAGTAAGACTCTTTCCTATCTCACAAAAACCATTCATCATCTCATAATGAGCACATAAAACATCAACATACTTAGTGCTCTACTTAGGACATAACAACTTGAATCATTTATCATATATTGAACATGGCATGATCATAAACATAAGTGAACATTCCTATCATGGCATGAGACATGGCATAAACGTAAACATAGTAAACATTCTAAACATGGCATGCTACATGGTATAAACATAAACATCATAAACGTTCCTAGCATGGCATGATACATAGGCATACTTCTTATCATAGCATATGAGCATCCTTTTAACATAATCATGGCATAGATCAATTCTTCTCATGCATCTTTCTTAACATAAAGAGTAAGCATCAAGTCTTGTTACCATAGCATAATGCATAACATGAATGAATGCATGAGGGGAATGCATATACATAAGGATGCTTAACTTTTTTTTTAAAACATACTTTTAAATGCTTAAACATATTCATCATATCATTGGGCCCTGGCTTGTACCACATACATACATCATAAGCGCGCATCCCTAAGTAAATACGAGGTAGCTAGCCTCGACCTACTAGGGTAAGGACAGCATAGTCGGTAGTCCCCGAACCGAGGCGTTCTTAAGGTGCCCATCCCTGTTGCACAGCTACGGTAGTGCCAGAACCGTGGACAGCATAGTCGGTAGTCCAGAACTGGGGCGTTCTTAAGGTGCCCATCCCTTGGACCCATACTTCGGTCCGGTACAAGCCCATTCATAAAGTAAAATACTTTACATGCTTCATCATTCATAAACATTCATGGCATTTTTAACATAACATAACTTGTTACGGCTCGGCCCGTCTACCGTCCCATTTACCGGTCCTCACGACTGTCGTACCATCGACCATCGACCGTGCCGTTTAGCATATTTATGCCTTAAAGACATAAGCATCATCTTTCATTCATAACATGGCATGCATCTTCCTTCATAAAACATGGCATGCATCATCATTCATAAAACATGGCATGCATCATCCTTATCATGAACATAAACATAACATACTTATCATGGCATCATTCTTATCATGAACATAAACCTAACATACTTATCATGGCATCATTCTTATCATGAACATAAACATAACATACTTATCATGACATCATTCTTATCATGAACATAAACCTAACATAATTATCATGGCATCATTCTTATCATGAACATAAACATAACATACTTATCATGGCATCATTCTTATCATGAACATAATCATAACATACTTATCATACATCATTCTTATCATGAACATAAACATAACATACCTATCATGACATCATTCTTATCATGATCATAAACATAACATACTTATCATGGCATCATTCTTATCATGAACATAAACCTAACATACTTATCATGGCATCATTCTTATCATGAACATAAACATAACATACTTATCATGGCATCCAATCATAAACATAAGACATAAAACATAAAACATGGTGCTTAAACTTAGGGTTATTGGTAACATGATTTCTACCACATGCTTGAACCTATACATATATATACTTCATGGTAAGCATAAACCATCATTCTTTGAACCCTAACTCCTTCCAAACCCTAAATTCCTTTGCTTGGCCGAAACCTATAGGGCTAGATTCCATCATTCCATTAATCATGTAACATAGCATAAGGTAAGGGACCAACCATACTTTACTTATAAGATCATGGGAGGCCATTAGGGCTCATAATTAGGGTTATCCCTAACCTTTAGCCCTCTTTCCATGTGCTGGCCGAAACCCTACAAGGCCATGGGTTCATGTAAATATTCCATAAAATCCCCAATCAAACATTAACACCAAACATACTCTACCATGAAGCCATTGGGACCCTTGCTTGAGGGAAATCCCTAACTTATTGCCCTACGTCCAACTTGGCCGAAACATGTGGGGGTCACAATGCCTTGTAAAAGTTCACATAAGCCCCCCTCAATCTCCCTTATATCATGATAACACACAAACCACATGCTTGAGGGTTTAAGTTCAACTCTACCCATGGATTCATGGGATGGCCGAAACCCTAGGGGATCCTAGGGTACCCCAAAAATTCTCAAAAATTATATTTAATCTCTAAACATCATGAGAACACATTATACAACATTATGAAGATTTTTATCATCATTATAGACCAAGAACCCATGGTGGCCGAAACCGATAAGGTTAGGTTCATGGGTTTCCTTTGGTTTTCCAACATAAACATCACATACAAGACTTTCATATCATGTAAATCTTCAAGAAAAACCATTATACCACAGGTGAGGGAGTCTTACATTGGTTGATCTTGATTATAAACCTTAGATTTGAGAGAAGGATGGAAATCTTGTTGCCTCTTGACTACCCTTAGCCCTTGTACTCTTGTGAAAACCTTAGATCTTGGAGATGAAGCCTTGGTGGAACTTTTCCAAGGGAGAACTCCCTTTGAGGTGTTCGGCTAGAATGAGGAAGGAGGAGGAGAGGAAATGCAATTGAAGGAAGAAAGAAAGAAACTCCCAAACCCCCCTATTTATCACCCATTAAGGAGGTAAATGAAGAGTCTCTCCATGACCCTTCATCTTCTTCTAAGCTTTAACCAATCTCCATTTCATTCCCTTATAACATTCCCTTGCTAGATGAGTTGGTTAAAGCATGCATGGTTGTACAAGAGGTCCAAGGTTCAATCCTTGGTAAATGCACAATTTTTTTCCACTTATTTTATTTTATTTTCCTAGTAATTTTCGAAAATCCCTAAAAAATTCCCCCATAATTATGTTAATATTTCTTATTAAAATCCCTTCATATTTCTATAAATTTTCACCTAAAATTCACCAATAATCATGGTACTAAAAAGCCCATATAAGGCCCATTAGTACTTAGTTTTCTCAATTTAATTGAGAAAATATGGATTTCTAGGCCAAATTTTATATAAATATTCTAGGTCCCTCGGAAAATTATTTAAACATGCTCAATATTTTAAGAAAATATTAAGAAAATTTTCCGGGTCGTTACAATCCCCCATACCTCGTGAAAGTTCATCCTCGAACTTAGAATAACTCCGGGTACTTGCGCCTCATTTCGTCCTCGCGTTCCCAGGTAGCTTCTTCGAACCGCTGACTTTGCCATAGGACTTTGACTAAGGGTACCTCCTTATTCCTCAGCTTCTTGACTTCTCTATCCAAAATCTGGATGGGTCTGCTTTCATAACTTAGGTCCTCTTGTACCTGTACTGTCTGTGGCTCGATCACTTGGTCCATATTTGGGATACACTTCTTAAGCAGGGACACATGGAATACGTTATGGATAGCTGACATCTCTGGAGGCAGCTCCAGCTCATATGTCTCTTTACCGACTCTTTTCAGAACTAGGTACGGCCCCACATAGCGCGGACTTAGTTTTCCTTTCTTCCCGAATCTGGTCACCCCTTCATAGGAGCCACTTTGAGAAATACCCAATCTCCAACATTAAATTCCAGTGGTCTACGCCAGACATCGGCATAACTCTTCTGCCGGCTCTGAGCAGTTTCTATCCGTTGTCGAATACTCTGTATAGCTCGGGTGGCACTGTCGATAACATCCGTTGTGAGCCCCATTTCCTTCTTTTCACTACCCTCGTACCAACAGATCGGAGACCTACATCTCCTCCCATACAAGGCTTCATAAGGTGCCATTCCAATAGTAGCTTGGTAGCTATTGTTGTAAGCAAATTCCGCCAAGCATAGATACCGACACCACTTCCCTTGAAATCCAGGGCACAAGCTCTCAACATATCTTCTAGTATTTGATTCACCCGCTCCGTTTGCCCGTCAGTCTGGGGGTGAAAGGCGGTACTAAATCGTAATTTAGTGCCGAGAGACTTCTGAACGCATTCCCAAAAATGCGAAGTAAAGCAACCATCCCTATCTGAGATGATGGTCTTGGGAACTCCATGAAGTCTAATCACTTCCTTAACGTATAATTGAGCCAGTTGCTCAATCGAATAAGTCATCTTGATCGCCAGGAAGTGAGCAGACTTTGTCAGCCTGTCCACAATTACCCATATTGCATCATATCCATTCGTAGTCCTGGGAAGCCCTGAAATGAAACCATAGAGATATCTTCCCATTTCCACTCCGGAATTGCAAGTGGCTGCAGAACACCTCCGGGTCGCTGGTGTTCTGCCTTTACTTGCTGGCAAGTCATGCAGGTACTAACATGCTGAGCCACATCCCTCTTCATACCTGACCACCAAAACTTCTCTTTCAGATCCTGATACATCTTGGTGGATCCTGGATGCATCGAATAAGGGGTTCCGTGAGCTTCTTCCAGTATCTCCTTTCGAAGCTCCGGATCCTTAGGGATACATAGACGATCCCTAAGGTAGAGTACTCCCCCTTTGGCGATATGAAACCCATCGCCCTTTCCTTCTAGGATCTCCTGTTTTATTTTCTGAAGACTCAGATCACCATCTTGTCTTTCCACTATGTTCTCAAACAGCATGAGTGATATTGTCATGGTGGATAGTTGTCCGGAGATGACCTCGACCCCAAAATTCATAATTTCTTCTTTGAGTGGTCGGCGTAATATGGCTATGGACATCAGGGTGGCACTTGACTTCCGACTGAGTGCATCGGCCACCTTGTTTGCCTTCCCTGGATGGTAGAAGATCTCGCAGTCATAGTCTTTTACCAACTCAAGCCATCGGCGTTGTCTCATATTCAGGTCCTTGTGAGTGAAGAAATATCGCAGACTCTGGTGGTCTGTATAAATTCGACATTGCGCTCCGTACAGATAATGCCTCCATATCTTAAAAGCGAAGACCACCGCGGCCAGTTCCAGATCATGAGTGGGGTAATTCTGTTCATATTCCTTGAGTTGTCTAGAGGCATAGGCAATAACTTTTCCATTCTGCATAAGTACATCCCCAAGTCCTAGTTTGGAGGCATCGCTATACATATCAAAGCTCTGATTACATTCTGGAAGGGTAAGGATTGGTGCACTGGTGAGTCTCCTTTTTAGTTCGTACTCCCATAACATTATCATTTACTTTATGTAATTTGCTACCATTGTGTAATATGATAGGTCCCTCATTGTTAACATCAGGTTCATAATCATAAGATTGAGCCACACTCTCGACAACTTGTGTTATGACTAACTTAGACCTTATTGGTTCACAAACTAACCGAACTCAATGAAATAGATGGGCTGCCATCATGCCCATAACAAAGAACATCAGGGCAGTCACTGCCACTCCTTCGTTCATCTCTCCTGGCCCTGCCTCAGGATCTTCTACCGTCTCCATCGGATCCTCTTCCTCTATCTCGGGAACCTCCTCAGCCACTTCAGGGTCTTCCTCGAACATCCAGGGGTCTTCCTCAAACATCTCGAGCATCTCGGGGTCTTCTTCAAACACCTCGAGATCGTCCTCGCTCATCGGGTCTTCCTCAAACATCTCTAGCATCTCGGGGTCCTCCTCGAATGGCTCGGGATCCTCTTCGTACATCTCGGGATCCTCCTCGAATGGCTCGGGATCCTCCTCGTACATCTCGGGATCCTCCTCTAGCGGCTCAGGATCCTCCTCGTACATCTCGGGCTCCTCCTCCGAGTCACCCAGACCTTCCGAAAACTCATGGCGGAGAAGCTGCCTACATAATCCCGTATATGAGATACGGCATCCGTGTTGCCCCCAGATCTGATGCGCAACCTCTCTCGCCCGATTGGGCAATGAACGAAGCAAAGCTCCAATCCTATGATCATCCATGACTGGGAACCCTTCCCGCTCCAGTTTCCAGAATAACCGATCCAAAAACCCTATGTTGCCTTGAATTCCAAGGGTCAGACTGTAACCCACTTCCTCTATCCGCTCCATCAGCTCGCGGCACCTCTCAGTGAAATTCTCATGCAACATCTGGAATTGAAAAAAACAATGACATAGTTAGTACTAAACCGACCCAGCCAGTACAAAACCATTCTTTTTTTCAATTCGCAAATATGTACAGAGAAAGACACACGAAATCGCTTTCCTCTACCTCTATTATTCTAATTATTTAATTCATAAAAGAAAATAAAATATCGTTCATCGTAACATATCTTAAGGTACCTTTCATCATAACTATCGTTCATACTTGCATATCTTAAAATCATAAAACATCCTAAAAGTACTTACTATCATAGAATATGCATAAAAGTACTTACTTGGAAGCGGCAGGAAGAGGGCTTGATGTGTGTGTAGTGAGATGGTTACTGCTCTGATACCAACCTGTAACGCCCGCTTTTTTTTTTCATAGCGGCGTTACGTTAACATACTTAAGCATGTAGACATCATAAGGCAGCGGAATAACTTTAACTTATACATGTCCTACTAACATCCTTAACATAATGACATAGGAACCTTGGCATATTGACTTCATACTTAAACATCATATCATGTCATACTTAACATCATATCATAGAGTTCCATAAGTCATTATTCAAGCATTCAAGCATATAAGAGACCAAAGTCAAGTTCTAGCATAAACGATAAACATAGGGTTTCCTGGGCCAAGTCACTACCACACACATGATTTCTTGCCCTCCTGCTGCTTCCATCATTGTCCCCTTGAATGATCTGCGGTATAAGGAAATAAGACTATAAGCACATAGGCTTAGTAAGACTCTTTCCTACTCACAAAAACCATTCATCATCTCATAATGAGCACATAAAACATCAACATACTTAGTGCTCTACTTAGGACATAACAACTTGAATCATTTATCATATATTGAACATGGCATGATCATAAACATAAGTGAACATTCCTATCATGGCATGAGACATGGCATAAACGTAAACATAGTAAACATTCTAAACATGGCATGCTACATGGTATAAACATAAACATCATAAACGTTCCTAGCATGGCATGATACATAGGCATACTTCTTATCATAGCATATGAGCATCCTTTTAACATAATCATGGCATAGATCAATTCTTCTCATGCATCATTCTTAACATAAAGAGTAAGCATCAAGTCTTGTTACCATAGCATAATGCATAACATGAATGAATGCATGAGGGGAATGCATATACATAAGGATGCTTAACTTTTTTCTAAAACATATTTTTAAATGCTTAAACATATTCATCATATCATTGGGCCCTGGCTTGTACCACATACATACATCATAAGTGCGCATCCCTAAGTAAATACGAGGTAGCTAGCCTCGACCTACTAGGGTAAGGACAGCATAGTCGGTAGTCCCCGAATCGAGGCGTTCTTAAGGTGCCCATCCCTGTTGCACAGCTACGGTAGTGCCAGAACCGTGGACAGCATAGTCGGTAGTCCAGAACCGGGACGTTCTTAAGGTGTCCATCCCTTGGACCCATACTTCGGTCCGGTACAAGCCCATTCATAAAGTAAAATACTTTACATGCTTCATCATTCATAAAACATTCATGGCATTTTTAACATAACATAACTTGTTACGGCTCGGCCCGTCTACCGGCCCATTTACCGGTCCTCACGACCGTCGTACCGTCGACCATCGACCGTGCCGTTTAGCATATTTATGCCTTAAAGACATAAGCATCATATTTCATTCATAACATGGCATGCATCTTCCTTCATAAAACAGGACATGCATCATCATTCATAAAACATGGCATGCATCATCATTCATAAAACATGGCATGCATCATCCTTATCATGAACATAAACATAACATACTTATCATGGCATCATTCTTATCATGAACATAAACCTAACATACTTATCATGGCATCGTTCTTATCATGAACATAAACATAACATACCTATCATGGCATCATTCTTATCATGAACATAAACCTAACATAAACATAAACATAACATACTTATCATGGCATCATTCTTATCATGAACATAAACATAACATACTTATCATGGCATCATTCTTATCATGAACATAAACATAACATACCTATCATGGCATCATTCGTATCATGATCATAAACATAACATACTTATCATGACATCATTCTTAACATGAACATAAACCTAACATACTTATCATGGCATCATTCTTATCATGAACATAAACATAACATACTTATCATGGCATCCAATCATAAACATAAGACATAAAACATGAAACATGGTACTTAAACTTAGGGTTATTGGTAACATGATTTCTACCACATGCTTGAACCTATACATATATATACTTCATGGTAAGCATAAACCATCATTCTTTGAACCCTAACTCCTTCCAAACCCTAAATTCCTTTGCTTGGCCGAAACCTATAGGGCTAGATTCCATCATTCCATTAATCATGTAACATAGCATAAGGTAAGGGACCAACCATACTTTACTTATAAGATCATGGGAGGCCATTAGGGCTCATAATTAGGGTTATCCCTAACCTTTAGCCCTCTTTCCATGTGCTGGCCGAAACCCTACAAGGCCATGGGTTCATGGAAAAATTCCATAAAATCCCCAATCAAACATTGACACCAAACATACTCTACCATGAAGCCATTGGGACCCTTGCTTGAGGGAAATCCCTAACTTATTGCCCTAGTCCAACTTGGCCGAAACTTGTGGGGGTCACAATGCCTTGTAAAAGTTCACATAAGCCCCCTCAATCTCCCTTATATCATGATAACACACAAACCACATGCTTGAGGGTTTAAGTTCAACTCTACCCATGGATTCATGGGATGGCCGAAACCTAGGGGATCCTAGGGTACCCCAAAAATTCTCAAAAATTATATTTAATCTCTAAACATCATGAGAACACATTAGACAACATTATGAAGATTTTTATCATCATTATAGACCAAGAACCCATGGTGGCCGAAACCTATAAGGTTAGGTTCATGGGTTTCCTTTGGTTTTCCAACATAAACATCACATACAAGACTTTCATATCATGTAAATCTTCAAGAAAAACCATTATACCACAGGTGAGGGAGTCTTACATTGGTTGATCTTGATTATAAACCTTAGATTTGAGAGAAGGATGGAAATCTTGTTGCCTCTTGACTACCCTTAGCCCTTGTACTCTTGTGAAAACCTTAGATCTTGGAGATGAAGCCTTGGTGGAACTTTTCCAAGGGAGAACTCCCTTTGAGGTGTTCGGCTAGAATGAGGAAGGAGGAGGAGAGGAAATGCAATTGAAGGAAGAAAGAAAGAAACTCCCAAACCCCCCTATTTATCACCCATTAAGGAGGTAAATGAAGAGTCTCTCCATGACCCTTCTTCTTCTTCTAAGCCTTAACCAATCTCCATTTCATAACCTTATAACATTCCCTTGCTTGTTGAGTTGGTTAAAGCATGCATGGTTGTACAAGAGGTCCAAGGTTCAATCGTTGGTAAATGCACAATATTTTTTCCACTTATTTTATTTTATTTTCCTAGTAATTTTCGAAAATCCCTAAAAAATTCCCCCATAATTATGTTAATATTTCTTATTAAAATCCCTTCATATTTCTATAAATTTTCACCTAAAATTCACCAATAATCATGGTACTAAAAAGCCCATATAAGGCCCATTAGTACTTAGTTTTCTCAATTTAATTGAGAAAATATGGATTTCTAGGCCAAATTTTATATAAATATTTCTAGGTCCCTCGGAAAATTATTTAGACATGCTTAATATTTTAAGAAAATATTAAGAGAATTTTCCGGGTCCTTACACTGTATAGCTCGGGTGGTGCTGTCGACAACATCCGTGGTGAGTCCCATTTCCTTCATTTCACCACCTTCATACCAACAGATCGGAGACCTACATCTCCTTCCATATAAGGCTTCATAAAGTGCCATTTCGATAGTAGCTTCGTAGCTATTATTGTAAGCGAATTCCGCTAAACATAGATATCGGCACCAGCTCCCTTTGAAATCCAAGGCACAAGCTCGCAACATGTCCTCTAGTACTTGATTCACTCGTTCAGTTTGCCCGTCAGTCTGAGGGTGAAAGGCGGTGCTGAATCATAGTTTAGTGCCCAGAGACCTCTGAACACACTCCCAAAGATGCAAGCTAAAGCGACCATCCCTATCTGATATGATGGTCTTGGGAACTCCATGAAGTCTGATTATCTCCTTAGCATATAATTGGGCTAGTGTCATCGATAACTCCATGGTATAATTATATACATAAACCTAACAATAGTAGGCTTCTGAAATATTAATTCTCAACCTAAGTCACGAATTATATTAGTTGTATAGTTATTATAGAATAGGTGGGATCCTATTTATTGTAAGGTAATCTTATATATTATATATAGGATAACAGTGCAATATTTGTTGATAATGCTAATATATATATATATATATATTTATAATGGACCCATAATTTATAATAGGTGTTAATATAATTTTTGGACACTACCCTATGTGTCCCAACCTAAGTTATACCGTATAACTTATACCACTAATTATATCAGTATTAGTACCATGGAACTAATGCTATATGCTATCATAGGTGAGGGTGTTAAAATCTTGTGTATGTAGGCTATCGGATAATTTCCTACGTGTGACTATATTATGGGTTATACATAATAGCATAAATTATAGTTATAGATATAATACCTATAATTGCTTATGGGAAAATATGCGTAGGTGATAACTCATAGGTTGGGAGGATACAGGTCAACCTGTATGTAGGCTCCTATCAAGAACCTATATGATCGGTAAATTAGTATAGTCATATTTATACTAATTCTTATATTAGTACACCCTCTCATATTATTATCATTTGCTTGATGTAATATAATACAATTATATTATACGATTGGTAACTCATATAATGTACAGGTTATATAACATTTCGTTAACACTAAGTTCACCTTATTTACTAACATTATGATGGTGCTCAATTCATACCATGTTTATGAACATAAGGTTGAGTCACACTCATGACTAATTGTATTATGACTAACTTAGACCTTATTGGTTCACAAAACTAACCGAGCTCAATGAAATAGATGAGTTGCCATCACGCCCATAATGAAGAATATCATGGCAGTAGCTATCACTCCCTCGTTCATCTCCCCTTGGCCTGCCTCAGGATCTTCTACCGTTTCCATTGGATCCTCTTCTTCTATCTCGGGAACCTCCTCGGCCATTTCGGGGTCTTCCTCAAACATCCCGGGATCTTCCTCAAACATCTCGAGCATATCGGGATCTTCCTCAAGCATCTCAGGATCTTCCTCGGGCATCGGGTCTTCCTCAAACATCTCGAGCATCTCTGGATCTTCCTCAAGCATCTCAAGATCTTCCTCGATCATCTGGTCTTCCTCAAACATCTCGAGCATCTCGGGATCTTCCTCAATTATCTCGGGATCCTCCTCATACATCTCGGGATCTTCCTCAGAGTCCCCCAGATCCTCCGGAAACTCATGATGAAGAAGATGCCTACATGATTCCGTATATGAGATACGTCATCCATGCTGCCCCCAGATCTGATAAGCAACCTCTCTCGCACGATTGGCCAATGAACGAAGCAGAGCTCCAATCCTATGATCATCCATGATTGGAAACCCTTCCTGCTCGAGTTTCCAGAATAGCCGGTCCAACTTCCCCATATTGCCTTGGATCCCAAGGACCGGACTATACTCCACCTCTTCTATTTGCTCCAGCAGCTCACGACTTCGCCCATGGTAACGACTCATGGTGCCAATCTCATGCAACATCTGGAATTGGAAAAAAAACAACACTGTCAGTACAAAACTGACAAAAACCAGTACAAAACTAGTTTTTTTTTTCAATTCACAAATATATACAGAGAAAAGCGCACCAGATAAACTCAGTGTCCTTTACCCTAATAATTATAATAATTCATTTTTTTTCTATCCCTACCCGCATATCCAATCCTAAGTATTTGATTTTTTTTAAATAAAATAAAAGAAGTATCGTTCATGTTCACATATCTTACAAGTACCTTCTATTGTCTATCATCAGACATTATTCATACTTGCATAGAAACATAACATATCATAAGAGTGCTTACTATCATAAAATATGCAGAAAGGTACTTACTTGGAAGCTGCAGGAAGAGGCTTGATGTGTGTGTAGTGAGATGGCAACGGCTCTGATACCAACCAGTAACGCCCGCCTTTTTCCCCCACCCTATGGTGTGGAGAGAGGCGCCGTTACGCTAAACATACATGTACATATAAAACATCTTAATGCAGCAGAATAATTTTTTTTTCTTTATACACATGCGTTTTACCATGCAACTAATACTTGAATATGTATATATGCCTTAACTTATCATTCATGAACATGGTATCATTGGACTTAGCATATTAACGACATGCATGACATCATGATATAACCATTTCATAGCTTATTCATAATCATCATAAGTAGTAAGTAACTTATCCGTAAACATCATGAGTCTTAAGTCATTCATTAGGCATACCCATCATAAACATAGCATAAAATCTAAGGAAACATTCAAAACCCAAGATATGCGATATGCATAAATAAAAGGATCCTCTGCCATGTCACCACCACACACACACATGCTCTTGCCCCTCCTGCTGCTTCCCTTAGTAACCTCTTGCTTGATCTGCGGTACGAGGAAAACAAAACTATAAGCACATAGGCTTAGTAAGACCCTTTCCTACTCACTAAAACCATACGTCACCTAAACATAAACATATAAAGCATTCCACATAATGTAATTCTAAACATAACACATAAGCATAGTCTTGGCGTAAATCATAAGCATTAGAACAACCAATAGAGCATGATTCTTAACATAAACATAAACCTAAAACATACTTAGCATAGCATACTTCTTAACATAAATGAGCATGAAACATACTGATCATGGCTTAACATACATAAACGTGAAACATTCTTATTCATGGCATAATCCTTAATATACATGAGCATGAAACATACTTATTCATGGCATAATTCTTAATATACATGAGCATAGTTCTAACATGAGCATAAGCATAAAATATACTTATCAGGGCATAATGCATGACATGAATGGATGCATGAGTTCAATGCGTATACGTAAGGATGCTTAATTTAAAATCATACTTTTAAATACATAAACATAACATCATTAGGGTCCCCGGCTTGTACCACATACATACATCATAAGCGCGCATCCCTATGTAAATACGAGGTAGCGAGCCCTGACCTACTAGGGTAGGAACAGCTACGGTAGTTCCAAAAACCGGGGCGTTCGTAAGGTGCCCATCCCTGTTGGACAGCTTCGGTAGTCCCAGAACCGTGGACAGCTTCAGTAGTCCAGAACTGGGACGTTCTTAAGGTGCCCATCCCTTGGACCCTTACTTCGGTCCGGTACAAGCCCATTCATAAATTAAAATAACTTTGCATGCTTCACCATTCATAGACATACATGACATAAACATACGTGGCATTTCATCATTCATACTTATTTCATAACATCGTTATGCCTTCATCATTAATACTTATCATTCATACTTATCATTCATCCTTAAGGCATAACATCATCTTCATCCATTTTCTTTCATTCATAAAATATGACATACATGCATAATTATACCTCCAGGCATAAACGTTATCTTGGTTCATAAAACATGCATGATCATGGTTCATTGATAAACATGAAATTCATACATGATACATTTCATCTAGCGTACATAATCCTATTATCCATCATAGAGTATGCATGCTAAGATACATATGAACATGATGCATAGTATTTAAGTACATGGCATTCATCATAGAACATGCATAGACCTTCATACACCTACATCTATTGTAACATTTAACCCTCTACATGCACCATTCTATTTAACATCACATTCCCCTACATCAATTACACATGTTCATGGTATATTACATATGTATTCATGAATGAAACATAACATAGAACCTAACATATAAACTCATATTGCATAACACACAAAACAAGGGTTGAGTAACATGCTTAACCATACACTTACATCATAGTAACTTATAAACATGCATCTTTGAGACTTTAGCCCAACCCAAACCCTAGGTTAGGGTCTTGGCCGAAACCCTAAAGGACCATGAGTCCTTAGAAAAATTTCCATAGTCATGGTTATCATCAACACCTTACATATCATACCATAGGAAACCCATTTGGACCCTTGATTGAATTAACACTAAGCCTTAGACCTAGAACATGTGTTGGCCGAAACCCTATAAGGGTAACAAGCCCATAGAAAAATTCATATAAGTCACCATTTTTATCCATATTATGTCATAGCAAGACATACTAATCATGCTTGAAGAGTTGAAGATTAAATCTAACCCTATAATTGAAGGTGGCCGAAACCCTAAGGGGATTTTAGGGTGCTTCAAAACTTCCCAAAGTTTTACTTTTGTGCTTAACTTATCATAAATAAACATTTGGAAGCATAAGAAAAGTTTTTAACATGATCTTTAGCCCAATATCTTGCTTGGCCGAAAACTCCATAAACCCTAATTATAGATTTCTAACCATGGGATGCCAATAAGAACTTCTATCATGTTAAACAACTCGTAAACTATCGTACCACAGGTGAGAGGGGTCTTACCTTCCCTTATCTTGGATAAAATCCTTGAATAGAAAAATAGAAAGAACCTTCTTGACTCTAAACTTCTCCTTAGCCCTTGTACCCTAGTAGAGAGCATTGAGTCTTCAAGATGGAGTCCTTGGTGAAGTTTTCTCTAAGGGGAGAACCCTTGTGGGTTTCGGCTAGAGCACGGAGGAAGAGGAATTGCCTTGGGGAAGAAGAAAAAGGAAAATGAAACTCCCATACCACTACTCTCATTGCCTTTATACCACATTAAGGAGGGCAAGTGAAGAGTCATGGTGTCTCTTCTCTTGATGGCTCTTCATTTCTTCCTAAGCCTTAACTAAAATCTACTTCATCCTCTCCTAGCACTCCCTTGCTATGTGAATTGGTTAGTACATGCATGGTGGTGGCTAGGTCCAAGGTTTAAGCCTTGGTGCATGCACTTTGTTTTTTTTTCTATTTTATTTTCGAAAATTTTCCTAATATTCACCCATAATCATGCTAATATTCCTAATTAAAACCCATTTATATTTATATTAAATTCTACCTAAAATCCACTAATAACCATGGTACTAGAAAAGCCCATTAGTACTTAGCTTCTCAATTTAAATGAGAAAATTATGGTCAACTAGACTAAGGTTCGTACTAGTATCTCTAGGCTCCTTCAAAAATCTATTTAGACATGATTAATATTTTAAAGAAAATATTGAAAAGATTTTCTGGGTCGTTATAGTTTGATAGAGTAAAGTCTAGTCAGGATCAGATGACTAGCAAAGTACCCAGGTCTGGTCAGTTTGACCAAGGGTAATCCAAATAAGATTTGATGTTTGGAAGAGGGAAGTAAATATGGTGACAAATATACCAAGGTCTGGTGTGTTTGACTAAGGATAATCCAAACAGGACTTGATGATTGGAAGAAAGAAGTCTAGTCAGGATCAGATGGCTAACAAAGAAGTCCTTGTTAAGGCACAAAAGTCCTGGTTCAAGGAATTCGGCACAAAGACCTAGCCAAGGGTTAGACACCGAGGTCCTAGTCGAGGATCGGGCATGAAGACCTGGTCGTGGGTTAGGCACTGAAGTCTTGATTAAGGATCGGACATGAAGACCTGACTACGGGTTGGGCATGAAATCCAAGTGAGTAAAGCTGGGTCCTAGTAAGTGAAGCTAGATGGTGGAAGTCCTAGTGAGTGATGTTGGGCAATGAAATCTTGGTGAGTGAAGTCGGCTCCTAGTGAGTGAAGCTAGGTATAAGGAATAGACCTTATGTGGTAAAGTTTTTGGTGTTTGACTCCAAGCAAAGTCTAGTAGGTCAAATAGACTTATAGAACTTAGGCTTAGGTTGTGTGTTTGTCTTGTGTATGCTTGCCTTACATGAACCTAGAGTTGGAAGCAAGATCAGAAGAGCAAACACAAGTGAATGGGCCTAGATCAAGTGGATGCATCTAGGCACCTGGAGGCTAATCCAGGTGGCTAGATGAATCATCCAGGTGCCTAGATCAACCCTGGTGCCTGGGAGCTTCCAGGCACTTGGGTTGTTCCTAGGAACCTGGAAGGTCCTAGATGCCTAAGAAGTGTATACAAGCGCCCGGGACCCAGTTCACAATTCGGTGAAAAGACTCGACGAGTCTGGATCAGATAAGCTTCAACTTAGGAGCGCCCGAGAAGGCTTCATAAGCGCCTATATGACCCTTATATAAGGGAGCTTGAGCAGAGCATCACAATGAACTCATTCATAATCCTACTACTCTGTGCTTGAGAACGAAAAGTTGTACGATGAAGTTCTATGACCAAGGAGGTTCCAGGTGGAGTGTGCGGCACTGCGGACTTCAAGATAGGTCGGGATAATCTTCACTTTGGTTTGCTTTATAATAAGTTGTACTTAATTTCCAGTATTTTTTATTGTACTTATTGAATTATAAGATGGGGTTTTCCACCTACGGAAAGTTTCGGGAAGGAGATCATTAGTGAACCCACGCTGAGTGCATAGGCCTTGAATGTACTGACCCTGAGGGGTTGGGAACTAAGTAAATCCCATGTGTCTTGTGTCTTTTACTTTATCTTTATTATTTCGCTGCATACTGACGACTTTGTTGAGAATGATGAATGACAAAATTTCGAATGAACAAGAGTTGATATTCAACCCCCCCCCTCTATCGACATATCTGATCCTACAGTTAGATAATGTGTTTGCTGATTTGTTTACCAAAAGTGCATGATTGAAAAGCTTATTAAAATATGACACCAAGATGAAGTCCACTTAGGTCTAGTAGACCTGATAACTGTCAAGAATTCCAGTTGGGTCTGTAGGACCTGACAACTAGCCAAAATCCAAATAGGTTGATATTTGCAGGAAGTCTAGTTGGGTCTGTAAGACCTGAGAACTAGCTGAAGTTCAGATGATGCATATGGTAGGATGACATGGTGGGTCAAGAGTCAAGTAAGATTGCAAATGATAAGTGAAGGTAAGAAATGGAGCAGAGTCATCCAGTGAGGATGAGTCCGAATGAGACTCTAGGCGCTGGTCAAACTTACAGCTATTTCGGAGGTTTAAGTTGAGACCAAGATTAGATCATAATCTTGGTAAAGACATGATCTAATTAATTCACATTAATTTTAATGTGCTAACTCTATTTTAGAGAGTAAACATTGTTTCCTGGACTAAGGCATTTTTCAAGATCAAAATGAGAAAATCAACCTCGGATGTATAATACTCGAGACGCCTTAGATCAGATTGGAAGTGTCTCAGTTAAAATTGGAGGTGCCTTAGCTGAGGACGGTCCTGCGAAGTTAATCATCAAGGATGATATTTCAGTTGTTGGAGACACCTTGGATGTAAACTATTGATAGAGGCAATGCTGTGGATGCGACGTTTTACCAGGAGTTCATGAGTGGCAGACAAATTAACACTGGACTTAAACGGTCGCATTAAATTGGAAGTGGCACACCCTGAGATAGAGGAGCTACTGGTCCAATATACAATCGGACAACATCTCCTCTATACGACAGACAATTTAGAACATTAATACAATCACCCATGCAGTATATGTTGGTGCCGGAAGCACCATATCGAACCTTGTTTTGATATTGGCAAAGGGTTCAAAGTTAAGTATTATTTGTGCTCTAACGATGTTACTCAAGTGTACAGGAAAAGTCCTAGGAACACTAGGCACGAAGTCCTGGTTCGAAGAATTGGGCACTAAGTCCTGGACGCGGGCTGGGCAACTAAGTCCTAACATAAGGTTGGGCAATAAGTCCTGGTTGTGGATTGGGCACTAAGACCGAGGGATGGGCACCGAAGACCTGGTGAGTAAAGCTAGGCACTAAGACCTGGCCAAGGGCTGGGCACCGAAGACCTGGTGAGTAAAGCTGGGTACTAAGACCTGGTCGAGGACTGGGCACCGAAGACCTGGTGAGTAAAGCTGGGCACAAGTCCAACCGGAGGAGCCGGTTGGCAAAAAGGTAAATTCTCCCGAGAGGAGTAGGTGAGGACGCGTTCCCCGAAGGAGGGAACATTAGGCGTCCATTCGACCTAGGGTTCCATTTAGGAGACCCGAAGTCAGAACCAAGACAGCTTAGGTTGTAAATAATGGCTAACATATTTGTTTCTTATGTTTTGGAACTAACCTTGGTTGCAGGGAACGAAGGAATGCATTTCTGCAGCTCAAGCGCCTCAATGGAGTGAGGTGCCTCACTAGGGCTAGGTGCCCGTATGGATATGGGCGCCCCAGTGCAAAGGCAAAACAGAAGCAAGCGAAGCAAACTGCCACGAAGCCTCTGGACGTACTCAGCTCAGGCGCCCGGGACCATACGAGCCCCCCCCCCCATCAACTCAGCCGCCCCAGTGAAGATGGATAAGCGCTGACCGAGCTTACGGATAAGAGATCGCACAGGGAAGGCCACATGTAGGTGCCCCCATGGGTGCAATAAAAGGGGGTTCACCCCCAAGGCTTTAAGACACATCGCTCTCAATGCTCAAAGCACTTTCGTTCAAGCGCTACGCTCTGACAAGCTTCGACTTCGAGATTCCAGCGCCGCCGACGACACTCTGCTCCGAAATTCAATCCACCTCGGGCGTCGGTAACGAAAGTGTTGCAAGTTTAAATTTCAATTCTATTTCTATACTAAATTTTAAAAACTATTTTTACGACTATAGAATTGCCCAAAGTAAACGATCAAGGACCGTGGTCCTTGGAGTAGGAGCCGACCGTGACTCCGAACCAAGTAAAATCGACTTGTGTTCGCGTGTGTTTTATTATTTTCCGCTGCGTAACTGCTCTGTTTTCTCCGAAAAAATTTATATCGATATTCACCCCCCCCCTCTATCGATTTCTCCGATCCAACAGTATATATGGCCTCATGCCTCAAATAAGATCAAACTTGATTTTGATAATGGCAAAGGGTTCAAAGTTATATTCGTGTTGTGATCTAACATATCTGCTAATTGTGCAAGAAAGTCCTAGTTTTTCTAGGCACGAAGTTTTGACCTGTAAGGCTGAGCACGAAGTCTTAGTCGAGGACTGGGCATGGAGTCCTAGATGAGGGCTAGGCACTGAAGACTTGACCGAGGGTTGGGCACGAAGGCTTGGTCGAGACTGGGCACGAAGACCTGATCCGGATGATCGGGCAGAAGATTTAGCCGAACAAGGACTACGGACAGAAGTAGAGATAGGTCAAGGTAAGGACGTCTCCAGATCCAGGAGTTTTGAAGGCTGAGCAACAATCCATCCGGAGGTGCCGGTTGGCAAAAGGTAATTTCTCCAGAGTGGAGTAGGTGAGGATGCGTTCCCCGGAAGAGGGAACAGTAGGCGTCGGTCCGACCTAGGATTTCATTTGAAATCCAAAGTCAAGATCAGACAGCTCTATCTGTCAAATATTCATGCATTCTATATATAGTGTTTTTTTTCTGGACTAACCCCTGATTGCAGGCTAAGGATAGCAGCTGGCCGCATTGGGGGTGCCTGAGAGGACTCAGGTGCCCGATAAGACAAGCGCCCGAGAGGTCTCGAGCACCCTAGATCGATTTGCTCAGCATTGGCGAAGCTGAGTTGGCAGCTGCTAATTGGATGTACCACATCAACACTCAGGCGCCCTAGTGCACTCAAGCACCCCGAAAGAGGATAAAATTTAGTCGAGTTAGCAGATGACGATGCAGCTGAATCGGCGACGTGGAGGCGCCTGCGGCGACGTAGAGGCACCCCCATGCGCACTCGGGCACCCGAGTGCCAATATAAAAGTGGTTTCACCCCCTCAGTTCTAGACATCAATTCAAGCATTCAAAATCACTATGATCAAGTTTCCATGCTCATGTTCTGTGCGCAAAATAGTCCGAGATCAATGACACGTTGCATAGACAACGAAACACCCTCGCTATTCTTGTAGTAAGTGTTATCAGTATAATGTTTTATTTTTTATACTCAAACCTTCATACTCAGTAACTCATTTTTGCGTATTATAGAATTTTTCAACGAAAACAGTCAAGGACCATGGGACTTGGAGTAGGAGCCATCACAGACTCCAAACCAAATAAAACAAAGCTTGTTAGCATTATTTTAACTTGTTCGTTTTATTATTCCGCTACGTTTACTCCGTTCTGAATCGGAAAAACCACTAGTTGAATGATTTTCAGAATTTTCGTCGTCCTTCAGTCAGAAAATGTATTCTTGCTTTTTTTTGATATTTTTTTTGTTTCTATTTTCATCATAAATTTCTTCATTTCTCGAAGTTGGTGCAACACCACTTGGGATTTTTTTATATATATTTTCATACCGTACTATTAATCCAAGACCAAGTCATGGAACATGTTTCTTTGTCTCTATCTTTTTCAGGATTCTCTATGGCCCAGCAAGAAGGATACAACACTTCCCTCCCTCCTCTCTTCTCAGGAGAGGATTTCAACAACTGGAAGAACTGCATGGAAGTTCACTTGAAAACTCAGGTGAAAATGTGGATTATCATCCAGGCCTGATTGCAAATCCCAAAGAATGCACAAGGCGAATTTCTGGGATACACTAAGTGGGATGCAACCATGAAGAAGAAGATTAAAGCTGATGCCAAGGCAACACATACACTCCAGTGTGACCTCACGAAGGAGGAGCTCCCTTCAACAGTGCAAATGAGCTCTAGAACAAGCTAATTGAGCTCCACGAAGGGACGGCAGATACAAAGATTAACAAGCGGGATCTAATCCTAAACAAGGTCAACAACATCAAGATGTAAGACGGTGAAAACGCTACACAACTTCACGCATGCATCCAGGAGCTGATGAACGGTCTTCATGTCATCGACCATAAGGTAGAAAACCGGGATTTGATAAGGTATGCTTTAAACTCTTTCCCTAAAAATACTTTGTTGGCATCTATGGTAGATGCTTACAAGGTTTCGAGGGACCTCTCTAAAATTAACTTAGATGAACTATTTTTAGAACTTGAATTACATGAATAGAGTAACTCTACACAGGTTGAGAAAGGTATTGCCCTTGTTGCAGGTAATGTTGCAGTTAAAATAAAGAAGAAGAAGCCACAACAAATACCCGAGTCTGATTCTGACATGGAATATGACAAAGACGCTTAGAAAAGATGGTATAGAGAAAAAAAAGAAGATGGTATAGTCAAAGTAGCTCAGAACCATTACAAGATGAACAAAGGTCAAAGAAAAAAGAAGAAGATGGTATAGTTAAAGGATGATTCGACTGAACTAAGTACGAGTCAAAAAGGCATGATGGACATCCCCTGTTATGGGTGCAACAAGAAGGATCACTTCAAATCAGAGTGTCCCAACTTAATGGAGGCTAAGAAGTCACAGAGAAAGAAGGCACTTCAAGCGACGTGGGATGAGTCATCTTCGAAGGATGAAGAAGAAGTATGCCACTCTAACCTCCTTGCACTGACAGCATTGGAAGAACTCAACACCGAGTCTGAGTTCGAAGTAGAGCCGGAAGAAAGCCATAGAACTAGAGCACTTTCAATGATAGAAGATGATCAAATCAATGTAAGAGGTTTTCCTGAATCTGATTCGTACGACTTAATTTCATATCTATGATGTAAGTTTGCTAAAGCCAACGTTTGAGTTAATTCCCTCCAAAAGAAGCTAAAAGCCCTTAAGGAGGAGGCTAACTCAAGTTTCTTGACTGAGACTGTTCAGGAAGGAACCTCAACTCAATTTAAACAACTAGAGGAAGAGAATTCCTCCCTGAAAACTCAAGTCAAGGAACATAGAGTTGCCCTAGAGTGGTTTACCTCAGGTTCCAAGAATTAAGAATCTTGATATGATTCATGGAAAATAGAAAGTCGTTCTTAACCGATTCGGACTTGGCTACAGAACCAACTCATGGTATAAATCATACTATTCTATGTTGAACCATACTAGCATAGGAGTCCAAGCATGGGCCCCTAAGTTAAGCTTGACTAATCAAGCAGGAACAAATCACTATTGGATCCCCAAGGACAAAATTCATATCCTACATAGTCCATATCGAGGCTTTAGTCTGAGGGAGCAAAACAAAAGACCATCTTTATACTTAGATGATTTTCTTTGCATGCCTTTTTAGTTCATTGAATGATTGTTTATTTACTTTTCTGTAAAATTGTCATGCATAGGAATAGAAATGGTTAGCTAAGAACCTAACTTAATTGAAACTTACACAACCTAGTATTAGGGTGGGGCGAGATGATAGTACATTAGGGAATCTTGTCTAAGGAGTCAGGTAGGGTAAGGCGTACCCTATTTGATCTTTTTATCTCGGTGGAACTAGCCGAAGCTACTTCGTCTCATCCTCGACTAGTTAGACCAAGGTTTCTCAAAGAGTAACTTGAAAATAAAATTTATTTAAAAGGCTTTTCTAGGAAAGGGTTGTTGCTCTGATAACCAAAAAGACCGTTGTGCCTCGCCAAAACCTGAAAGCCGATTATTGAAATTTATTTTCAATTTACTAATTGTTAAACTTGAATCAAACTCAAGATTCAATCAAATCATAGCTTTCAAATTAAAATTAAAGATAAAATTCGATACATCTCACAAAACATATAAGGGTTCCTTATTTTGTCAATTAGTAAAATGCATAGGACTTAAAAAGATTGTTCCAACCAAACAAACCACACATTGAATCAATTTCACTTTTAATTTATTGAATCAAATTTAAAATTTTTACCTTATTTAAAATTCTAAACTTAAAATCCTAAACTCAATTTTTTAAATTTAAACATAACATAATTTTTCAAATTTAAACATAAACGTAATTTTTGAAATTTAAACTTAACTTAATTTTTCAAATTTAAGCATAACCTAATTTACACTTAAACTTAATTTTTCAAAATTTAAACTTAATTTAAAGTCAATGTAATTTTTCAAATTTAAACATAAACTTAATTTTTCAAATTTAACTTAACTTAATTTTTTAAAGTCCTAACCTAATTTTTCAAACCATAAACTTAATTTTTCAAATTTAAACTTAAACTTAATTTTTCAAAATTAAACTTAACTTAATTTTTCAAATTTAAACTTAAACATAATTTTTCAAATTTAAACATAACTTAATTTAATTTTAAACTTAATTTTTCAAATTTAAACATAACTTAATTTAAAGATAAACTTAATTTTCAAATTAAACATAATTTTAACATAAACTTAATCTTTCAAATTTAATCTTAAATTATTTTAAACATAAACTTAATTTTTCAAATTCACACTTACCTTAATTTAAACTTAACTTAATTTTTTTAAATTTAAACTTAAACTTAACTTTTCAAATTTAAACATAACATAATTTTTCAAATTTAAACATAAACTAATTTAAACTTAAACTTAATTTTTGAAAATATAAACTTAACTTAATTTAGAGTCAACGTAATTTTTCAAATATAAACTTAAACTTATTTTTCAAAAATTTAAATCTAACTTAAATTTTTAAAATTCAAACTTAATTTAAACTCAACTTAATTTTTCAATGTTTCAATCTAACTTAATTTTTCAAAATTCAAATTAAATTTAAACACAATTTAATTTTGCAAAATTTAAATCTAACTTAATTTTACAAAATTCAAACTTAAATTAAAGTCAACTTAATTTTTCAATATTTAAACTTAACTCAATTTTCAAAAATTTAAAAACATAACTTAATTTTTTTTAAAATTTAAAACTTAATTTCAAAACTTAACTTATTTTTTTATTTTAAACTCAAAATTAATTTTTCAAAATTAATTTTATAATGTTCTTACCTGAATGAAATATTTTTTTTGATTGTGTGCTTGATAGATAAGTTATTAAAATTGTTAGTCAACCATGGTCAATCGGGCGTCCGAGAACCCACTCAAATGCCCGATACTTTTTACACTTGTCAAACGAGGTCTTCAAGGTGCCCCTAGTTTTACAAACCATGGACGCTAGTCAAAAACCACCAGACATAACCTGACCCTGGGCGCCCGAGAACCCACTCGCCGCCCGACACTTTTTCTTGCCCCAGGCGCCAGACTGGTGGCTATATCTGCCACTGGCCAGCAACCCTCAAATCCACACCAAGGCGCCCTAAAAGCCTCTATAAACATATCTTCTTCTTTTCCCTTCTAAGCTTTCTCCGAGCGGCCGCAATCAACCGAGGGTCGTCCTCTCTTCTTTCGGACAATGCCTCCTCGGTAAAATTCTAATCTAAACTTTTCCTTAATTTCAAATTTTCTTGCTTAATTGTTATGCTATTCTTGTTTAGTAAACGTCGTGTCACTGAGACTGACCCCGCTGCTGAGCCTAGCCCTGACCCTAGGACCCCATCATTAGCCATATTCAATAAGTTTGCAACCACAATCTATAAATCACTATCTTAGTAGAGGCTTCTTTAATCAATCAAGTCCCTTAGCTGTAGGAGCCATTAACTACTATCAACTCGACCATTTAGTTTATTGTAATAGCTCAATAAACACAACCTTATGTGAAAAATTCTATAATAACCTGGTCAAGATTAACGATTTTAGCTATTCCACCTTGGTCCAGTCCCTTCCTCTTACTATTACCCCTGCCTTGTTTACTCAATTTCTTGGACTACGACCTTCTCAGTCCATTTTTGTCTGCTACTCACCTAGGGACCTTCCCTTCCCTTTCTTACTCCTTACTCTCACATCACTCTTGACACACTTTACACTTCCTTTTTCAAGGTGTGAGAGATCCGACTGTGTTGAACTTCCGATTCATCGACTTGCATATCCAGGACTATGCACTCTATCGAGTCTTCGTCGGTTGCATTCTACCACTGACCTCTTGAGATGTAGCGGTTATGTGACCTTTTCACTCCTTCCTACTTTATGCCATGATTCACCGCCTCGATATAGACATCGAAATCCATATTTTTCAAATGATCATTTACGCATCCAGTGTCTCTACTCGATCGAGAGTTTGGACACCTTACTGTCATATCTTGACCGCACTCTTCCACTCTTACAGGCGTGGTATTACCGCTGGCGAGGTAATTAGGATGATGGAGTTCGATGAAGAAGGGATTAGGAACATCTCCTTAGCAGTGATAGACGCCTCAGCCACTGGGGTCATCTTGTGGAGACGACAGGGAGCTCCATCGCAAGATGATTCGGAGGAGGACGAGGACTTCAATGCCGAGGACTTAGCTACCGAGATCGAGGCGGAGCTGGAGCACATACTTCCATCCCCTCCTCCTTTGACTACAGACCAACATCTCACCTGACTGGAGCAGGAGGTTCATAGTCATCAGGAGGAGATGGAGGCCCATCATATAGAAAGGATGGACATTGATCAAGCCCGCCACGCAGAGCTGATGGCTATGTTTCAATCGTGGCATCCGGACTTATCTTCTTCGTAGTCTTGATCTATATGTTGACTTTGGGTAGATCTGGAATGGACTTAGCTGTTGACCTATATTCTTACATGACTTAGTTGATTCTGGTTGACCTCTATTGACTTAACTTGTTTATTTAATTGTGCTTAGTAGAATAGGTTTAATTATTTATTTTTGTTTAATTAAAATCTTTTAAATCATTTTTTGAAAATTATTTTCTTCAGTTATCTTTCAAAAACCATTGTTTTTAACTACTTTTCAAAAATCTATATTTTTAAAATCATGATTTTACTTATTCATTTTGACATAGTTTTCAAAAAACTTACACTCCCTCAAAACTAGGGATTTCTTTATTAAGGGCATAGTTTAGGACTTACTCCTAGTTTGTATGCTCCTATAGACTTAGAAGTCAACATCTCACAAGCATATTAGGATACCTTGATTGACAACTTAGACCGGGTTGAGATGCTTAGGCCTATAAGCCTTGACTCAAGTTGCTTTAAGTCAGTGCATCAAATGTCGATGGGGCAATAAATATGACTAAACATTAATCGAGTTAAGTAATCAAGCTTAGAAAATCTAATATGATAAGACTACTTAACTTGACTAACCCAAGTAAAAAACTATTATTTTATAACAGTTAATGAGTAACAAACTAGGTTAGACAGGGGCCTAAGGATTCATTATTTTTGTATTTTTAAAATTATTTTTTAAAATTATTGCATGTTTACTTTTGAATACTTAGACTCAAATCATGATTTTACTTATTCATTTTGACATCGTTTTCGAAAAACTTACCCTCCCTCAAAACTAAGGATTTCTTCATTATGGACATAATTTAGGACCTCCCCCTACTTTGCATGCTCCTATAGACTTAGAAACCAGCATCTCACAAGTACATTAGGTAACCTTGATTGACAACATAGACTGGGTTGAGATGCTTTAAGTCAGTGCATCTAAAGTAGTTAGCGAAATAAATATCACTGATCATTAATCAAGTTAAGTAATCAAGTTTAGAAAGTCTAACATGATAAGACTACTTAACTTGACTAATCCAAGTAAAAACTATTATTTTATAACAGTTAGTGAGTAACAAATTAGATTAGACAGGGGCCCAAGGATTTATTATTTTTGTATTTTTCAAATTATTTTTCAAAATTATTGCATGCTAACTTTTGAATACTTAGACTCAAATCATGCTTGGACTCAAATGTGTGTATTAACTTGGTTCAAATTTTATTTTCCTGCATTAAGTTTTTTTTTATTGCTTAACTATTACAAAATTATTACTTAGATCATATTAATTGTCTCCTTAAAAATAATCCTTGACATTATTTTTAAACTTAGAATTAGTTTTTAAAATGTACTTATTTTTCAAAATTCATGTACTCTGATATCTACTCTTTTTAGTTTTCTTTCTTTTCACTCACTTTAATCAAATTTTTTTCTATATAGCAAAGGGGGAAAAGAATTTTTCAAAGAAGGCTTCTTACAAATGTTTTTTTGATATAGGACAAAGGGGAGAGTAGAAAAGTGAATTCAAAAAGTTCTTCATATATTTTTTTTATTTTTCAAAAACGATGTTTTTTTTCTTTCTCTATTTTTTCAAAGAAAATATATATTAATTTATGTTTTTTATTCATTCTCTCTCTATTTTTCAAAGACTCTATTTTTCAAAAGGAAAAATTTTTCAACTCAAAATTTTCAAAATGATACTTGAGATTATTCAAAGAACTTTTCAAAGTAATATTATAATTTTTCAAAAAGGTTAGAAAATCATTTCAAATTGAAAATTGAATGTTTTTTAAAATCTTCAAGGGGAGAATTTTATATCAAGGGGGAGCTTTATGCACTATTTCAATTTTGCAAGATTTTCAAAATTACAAATGTTTTAAAATCCTAAAGGGGGAGATTACTTATCAAGGAGAGAGTTAAAAGTTTTTTTTTTCAAATTTTTTTTTCAAACTTTGAAAATTGCTTTAGTATTGAAAATATTGGTTAAACTCTGTTTCTTTACTTATATGTTTTTTAAACTTAACATTTGAACTGGGTTGCTATAAATTAAAAAGAGAGATATTGTTGGTGTCAAAAGCATCAGATCAAATCCGGTTTTGATAATGGAAAAGAGTTTAAAGTTAAGTTCGTGTTGAGATCTAACATATTTGCTAAGTGTGTAAGAAAGTCCTAGTTTGTTTTGGCACGAAGTCTTGACTTATAGGGTTTAGCACGAAGTCTTGGTCGAGGATTGGGCACGAAGTCCTGGCCGAGTGCTGGCCACTGAAGACCTGACCGAGGGTTAGACACGAAAACCTGGTTGAGGACTGGGCACGAAGACCTGATCCGGATGATCGGGCAGAAGACTTAGCCGAGCGAGGACTATAGACAGAAGTAGAGATGGGTTGAGGTACAGATGTCTTGAGATTCAAGAGCTTCAGAGGCTGAGTAAAAGTCTAACCAGAGGTGTCGGTTGGTAAATGGTAACTTCTCCAGAGTAGAGTTGGTGAGGACACATTCCCCGGAAGAGGGAATAATAGGTGTCGGTTCAACCTAGGATTTCATTTGAAATCCAAAGTCAGGAGCAAACAACTCTAGCTGTTAAATATTCATACATTCTATATATATTGTTCTTCTTCTGGACTAACCCTGATTGCAGGCTAAGGATAGCAGTTGGCTGCATTGGGGCACCTGAGAGGACTCAGGTGCCCTAGAAGCCCGGCCCCCGAGAGGTCTCGGGCACCCCAGATGGATTTTCTTAGCGTTAGCAAAGCTTAGTTGACGACTCCTGATTGGATGTGCCACATCAACACTCAGGTGTCTCAGTGCACTCAAGCGTCTGAGAGGGGATAAAATTTAGCCGAGTCAGCGGATGACGACGCGGTCGAATCGACAATGTGGAGGCACCCCCATGCACACTCAGGCGCCCGAGTGCCAATATAAATGGGGGTTCACCCCCTCAATTCTAGACATCAATTCAAGCATTCAGTATCACTGCAATCAAGTTTCCGTGCTCATGTTCTTTACGCAAAAACAGTCCAAGATTGACGACACGCTGCTTCGACGATGAAACACCCTCATTATTGTTTAAGCAAGTGTTGTCGGTATAAAATTTTATTTTTTGTACTCAAACCTTCATACTTTGTAACTCATTTTTGCGTATTATAGAATTGCTCAACGAAAACAGTCAAGGACTTTGGGATTTGGAGTAGGAGTCATCACAAACTCCAAACCTTCTTTAGCATTGTTTTATCTTGTTCATTTTATTATTGCGTTACGTTTACTCCGTTATGAATCCAAAAAATTTTGTATCGATATTCACCCCCCCCCCCTCTATCGATCACATCGATCCTATACTCAAAACCAGAAATCTGAAACAGAAATTCCATCAAAGATTATAATCTAATCAGAGCACATCAACAATCTCATCAACTTCGATCCAACATAATCAAATTCTACCTGATCACACACATGATGATCTACCCCCTGCTTGGATCCGAGGACATCAGCAACCACCCGCGTGTTCAGGGGCAATTGACTTGTGGAACTCAGATCCACCCCTTCTTTGAAGTTCCCTTTCAACCTCATGATCCATCACGGTGAAGTGGAGCAAGAGGTTGCCCTGTGGCCGGAGATGGAGAGCCAGGGAGGTGGCAGTGTCTCTGATTTCTTGGCCAGGACTCGACCTAGATACATGGTCTGGTGATCCAAGTGAAAGTGATATAGAAGGGAGGCCGGTGTCGGTTAGTGGGGGTGTCGATTCTCACAACACCAGAGGCCGAACCGGGTGAGAAGGGCATCGAAGGGGAGTTGGCGTCCAACGACGAGGAGTGGTGTAAGTACCCCAGGTTGGTTTTGATGTAATCAACTGAGTCAATTTAAATGAGGGGCGATTTTTTCTCTCTGGCGATTTGAAGGCGATTTCACGCGGGCGAAGGCGCGCGAACTTCTCCTCTGGCGGCTTCGGCCGCCGGCGCTCCTCTCACACGCCGGCGATGATTCCTACTCCATCGCCCATCCTTACCTCAACGTCACTCTTTCCTCCTCTGCCTGTTTCTAATGGTGCTGGACATCAGATATCGAACATCAGAGGAGCGCAGTCTCTTCTCGGTTGGTCGAATTGTGGGAAAGCCTATTAAAGTGGATGAAGGCACAGCAGATGGTTCAAAGCTTTCGACAGCACATATTTGCGTAGAATTTGATTTGTTAAAACCTAGAGTGGAGGATTTTTGGATTGGTATTGGTGAAGAGAAGCGGCTTCGGAATGTGTTTTATGAAAAACTACCAAAGTATTGTATTGACTGTAAACATTTGGGGCATGCGGTAGATGAATGCTATATAAATGGAAATAAGCCAAAGCCTTCATGGATCTCTGATAGGTATGGTCCAAATATAATGAAAGAAGATCTGAGGCTGTTTTTAAATAGAAGGAAGGAAAAAGAAACTGGCACGCAAGAGAAAGAGCTGAATCTAAAGCAAATGGGGGAAAAGAAATAGATACAGAAAAATCACATTGCAAATCGTTCTAATAATTTGCAAGATACAAATGGAAATGTAAATCAATTTCAACTTTTAGCTGATTTGGAAGAAGAGGATCAAGAAGTAAGAGTAGATATTGATGATGTTGGTGGACAGGACAATTTTCTCAATGATGAAATCAGAGAAGCAGAAAATACCAAAATGGAGGAAAATAGAGAAGATAGGGATAAATTTTCAAATGGATCAGTCTCAGGAGGCAGTGGGCAGATGCCAAACAAGAATAGGCAGTGCAAGGTTCAAGCAATGATTGTGAATAACCCTCAGTTTGGAGGGGAAAACAAGGATACAGATCTTTATGGTTCGCAGATAGAGAACAATGTAATAGATGATTTTGAAAAGGATGATGAAGAGTGTTTTTGGGGGGAACAAGAAGAGCCAAATGAACCTGAATTTTCAAAATCTTTTGATGGAGAAGAAATTTCGGACAGTGGGAATGAAATGCAATTACAAAGAAGAGCATCTATTGATTTGGCTACTAGTCCAAGTAAAAGGAAGAAACAAGAGGTTTTAGATATGAAACAAAAAGATCCTAGGGACATACCTGTAATGAGAGGACAAAGAAAGTTTAAGACTACAAATCCTTCTAAAGCTTTGGAGGTTTCAGATTTGACATCTAAACAATTGCTTGGGGTCTCTGCAATTCTCACAAATAAAAGCAAATAGTCTATCATCTCTGTCCAGATGCCAGTAGAAAACCGAAGGATAACAAGGAGCAAAGCTCAATTCCAGAAAGCTTCTTCCTCATCTCATTTTTAAATGGCAGGTATGATATGGAATATAAGAGGTTTGGGTAACCATGCCTCTTTGCGCAGAATTCATTTCTTAAGGAAGACACATCATCTGAATTTCCTAAGTATTATTGAGCCTTTTGTTGAGCTAGATGAAGGTTTTATTACTAGACACTTAGGTTTTTGAAACTGCTATTTCAAACTGCTCTGGCAAAATTTGGTTTATGTTTGATGCTAATGTTAATTGTGTTGTTTTAGTTGATCATGAGCAGTTTTTACATATGGAAGTTTGTTCCCCTATTTTTCCTATCAAAATGTTAATAACTATCATCTACGCAATGTGCAATCAAGCGGGGCGAGCAATCCTATGGGAGAAACTATTGGAAATCAAACCGGATGGAGATGATTTTTGGCTAGTAGGAGGTGATTTCAATGTTATCTCTAATTCAAATAAGCATTCCAAAGGTTTCATTTCTAAGCTGGGACTTGTACAAGACTTCAATGAATTTTTATTGGCAGCTGGGCTTTTAGATGCTGGTTTTGTTGGCGATAGATTCACATGGACAAATAATAAAATTTGGAAGCGATTGGATAGAGTTCTTGTATCTTCTTCCTAGAATACTAATGAATTTTCAGTGCGTGCAAAGCACCTAAGTAGGGCTTGTTCAGATCATTGCCCTCTCCTTATTACTTTTCCAGAATTCTTAAAACCAGCTGCTTCTTTCAGATTTCAGAATATGTGGATTAAACATCATAAATTTTTGCTAACGGTAAGACTTAACTGGTTGCTACCGATTGCTAGCAATGGGCTGAAGAAATTACAAGCCAAATTATGAAGACTTAAGGAACATTTGAAATGGTGGAATTGGGAAGTCTTTAGTAATATACATGATAACATAATGAAGGCAGAAGAAGGATTTGCGGCAGCAGAAAAAAGCCTTTGATTTGAACCCTTCGGAAGCCAATAAAATGGATAGATCTCAAAAGCAAGCGGTGCTTTTCAAAACACTGAATATGGAAGAGATTTTTTGGAAACAAAGAGCTGCTGTGAAATGGGAAGTGAAGGGTGAAAGGAATACAAAATTCTTCCATGGCATGGTTCAAAAAAGAAGAATGGTAAACAGGATTTTCAGAATATGGGAAGAAGGAGTTTGCTTAGAAAAATCGGAACAGATATACTCCTCAGCAGCAGTTTATTTTGAGAAGCTTTTATCTGGAGAAAACTATAATTGTCAAGGTATTAATTTTGATCATATCTCAGCACTAGTTAATTCTGTTGCTAATGATGGCCTTGTTGCATCTCCAAATATCGAGGAAATAAGACAGATTATATGGGGGATGTCAAAAAATAGCGCTGCGGGTCCAGATGTTTTTTCAGCAGAATTTTATATGGCTTGTTGGGAAATTATTAAGGAGGATGTCCATGAAGGAGTTCTAGACTTCTTTCAAGGTGGCTCAAAGCCAAAAGGGATGATGGCTACTACAATAGTATTAATTCCCAAGGTAGATAATGCGCAACAATGGAAAGATTTCAGGCATATTAGCTTATGTAATGTTTCAAATAAAATAATTTCTAACTTGTTATCAAAAAGATTGAGTCGTATTATGGATAAAATTATTTCACCTTCACAGAGTACCTTTGTGCTAGGAAGGTTAATTTCAGATAACATCTTGTTGGCACAGGAGTTCAATCACAAGTTAAACTATCACGTGAGAGGTGGAAATTTAATTTTGAAATTGGATATGGCAAAAGCTGTTAGTAATATAAGAGAAGTGTCCTAAGGTAATCGCCTTATGATTGTAAACATTTATTCTAATAAATGATAATTCACTATTTGAGTATACATGTTTGTGTATTTGATTGAGATCTTAAACTCATCTACTGAATATCCGCAATACAATTCACAGCATAAGAGAATTTGTGATGGGATCACAACTAGTGATTATCTCTAAATGTGCAATTGTGAAGTATTGAAATTATCCCTAGTCGATGAATTGATAAAAACGGACACTATCAATTCTGTTGAGACTAGCATGGGTTATTCTCTAATCAGCTGATTCTCACTGGCTGGTGACATTGGGATGTCCGGAGATAAACATGGATGCTAGTTAAGGGAACTAGTTCATTGGAGTGACTAGCTGTAAGACTTCATATGGGAATCTACATGTAGATATGTCAATGAAGTTCTTACTGCAGCTTAAGTGCGATGTTCCTTTGACTTGCGGTGTTCAAGTCATCTTGGTCATGGAGACTTATACTTTAACATCTTAAGCAAGCATCTCCAAGGAGGTGTGGACCCAGGATGATTGGGTATAAGCCGAAGTGCCCGAAGATGTTTGAACAGCCTACAAAGGATTCACCACTCCTTGCGAGGAGATGTATACCCAGGCCTATCGTCGGATTGTTACTCAAAACCTCTGGCCAGAGTATATCATGTTTAGAGTGCGAGTCTCTTAAATACATGAGAGTAATTAGAAATCCAAAGGACGAGAAAGACACTACTTGGGCTAGGTGTGACGTAGTCAGTCTAGTGGGGACTGACACAAAGAGACCATGTCCTGAACCAAGTGGGTATAAGGTGGTGAAGGGAATGGGGCACGATTCATTAGAGCTGCTGAAGGGTTTCAGAATTACTTCTGAGGTCAAACCGTTGATCTTTCGATTAATTGGGGGTCATGATGTACTACTAGGTGCCACTCATGATCGTTCTATAATTAGTTGATTATAGACGGACAACATAAATCGAAAGCCTATTTAGTCACACGCACTACGAGTAATCCGAGGGATTTATAACGAGTTGAAAATTGAATTTTCCGATCAAGAGAAATAAGTCGAATCTGAGTTAATAAGAGGCGCAACAGAAACTTTAAATGGCTAAGTCTTTTGAAGGCTTAATGGGCGAATTAAATGAGTTTAATTCGCGATGGAATCGGCTTGGTTTGGCCGGCCAAAGAGGGTGTCCACCCTCTTGGTTTGGCCGGCCATTAAAAGGGGAATAAACCAATTTAATTGGTTTAATTAATAAAATAAATTTAGCGCGATTTGTTTTATAAATTATGGATAAATAAATTTGTATAAAGAAATTTATAGAAATTTATTTCTTTTTGGGAAATTAAAATAATCCGTGGAGTGGTTTATTTTAATTTTATAAAATCAATTATGAATTGATTTTTCCATTAAAAGAAAAATTTATAAATTTCTTATAAAATTTATTCCATAATTAAAGAAGAGAATAATTTGTTTTATTATAAAGTTAGTTATAATAAAACTAGGCATAACGGAATTATTCATAAGAAAATTTATAAGATAAATTTCTTATTAAAATTAATTCCGTTAATTCCGTTAAAGAGGAGACTTAGCAAGGGAGAGGTTACTATATAAAGGAACCAAAGGCTAGCCTTCAATTCCAATCAATTAAGTTGATTAAGAGTTAATCCTCTCCCTCTCTCTCTCTTATTCTCTTCCTCCCCTTTCCCCTTCTCAACCCTAGGGCCGGCGCCCCTTGAGGCAACTAGGGCTGGCGCCCCTTCATCCACCTAGGGCCGGCGCACTTCTTCCCTTAGGGTTGGTTGCCGTGAGCTATCAAGGAGAAGGAGAAGCCTAGACAAGAAGAAGAAGATGCGGATCACAACTCCTCTCTTCCCGGAATTTAGATTCCGTTTCTTGTTGGTGAGTTTCCATTCGTTTTCTCTTGTTCTTCTAGTTGTGCCTTTAGAGAATCTAGTAGTTCTCGTCGGCACAAAACTCGTGACTTTGCGAAGTCATCCCGAAGAGAACTCAGCGTGGACGCGAATAGAGGCGAAGCTTCCAAGGGACGCTACGGTTGGATCTCGTCCCTTACTTCGAGTTACGCGAGGTACTTAGTAAATTAGTTTACTTTTCCGTAAAGTTTTAATTTATGATTATGTCCACACACCATAAGGTTGCATGCTAGATACGTGGTTAAAATAATTTAGGAAATTATTTTATGCTAATTCTTCCGCTGCACGTAAAAAATTTAAAATTTTACGAACCCGTATCCTTGTCGACATGCACCCGGTCCCAACAATGGTATTAGAGCCAGTTAGTGTTCGACATAATCATATAATTGTTTTGCGGAACACTTTGTCATGATCTCAATTTTGGAAAATTTTTCAATTATGGAAACTTTCCAATTATGATAAATTTTAGATTTAGGAATTTCAATGTTTGGAAATCCTCATGAAATTTCACAAACTTTTGAAATTTTCTAGTTTCTGAATTTTATAATAATTGTGAAAACTTCCCATCTTTGGAAACTTTCCAATTTTGGAAATTTTTCTAATTTTAGAAATTTTCCAATTTTGGAAATATGTATGTTTTCTTTGTACCAGAAACTTACAACCATTCTGAAAATCTATTATGAAACCTCGCAATTTTGGGCACTTTCTTTTGAGAAAGTCTAGACAAATTTATAGATAATTAGTTGACAATTTCAAATCCGAATTGGCTTTAAATTATTAACAAAATTCTTTATTTTGGATTGAGCCTCGGGGAGCCGTCCAATTTAAAGTTAGTTGTTGTAATTTAATTTCCCAATTTTGAATGAAATTGTCATGTTTGATTTGGTTGCGTTTCCGAAACGGACCAAATTGGATTTACGACAAATTACTTTTCTTTGGGTATCTGAGCCTCGGGGAGCCACCCTTAGAAAACGATTTGTTGTAATTAATTAAATCCATGAATAAAACATGATTTAAGAGGCAATGCTCTTACATGTTGTTGTCTCCAAAATTTATTAGGAAAATGGTTTCCTATAGAGTTTTCTTAATTGAGATTTTCATGAAAATAATATGTCGTTGAATTAAGGGATTTGCCTCTTAATTTAATAAGATTTGATTTAGAGAAATCAAAGTCTTAAACATATTATTTCCGAAATTGATTATGACAATTTAGGAAATTGTTTCCCAAAACAATTCCTTTAATAAAGTATGAAATTAGAATGAGGAAATCCGGTTCCTAATTCAATTCATGAGACTTGATAAATTAAGTCACATACATACTTTATTAAGGAAATCGTTAGTCATGACATAATCATATGTCATGAATGTGCTTAGAAAAGATGAGACCCAAAACCCCTTATAAAATATTAAGGCTAACACCTTCCATTAATATGGTTAGAACCGGAGTTTTGTTTCTCGTTTGGGTTGATGGACACATCCATGCCCGACTTGAACCTCAACATGTTCAAACCATGGAATTAGTTTATGAATAATATAGTTGGAGTCAGAGGTCAATCCTTAGTTTTGGTTGTTGGACACATCCAAGCCTGACTAAACGGTTGAATGAGCTCCAACCATATTAAAACTATTTCTTGATTAATGGGTCAGCCTTAAGCTTGGAGCATCGATTTGTTGTGCCACAGCCAAGGTCGATGTAAAGAGAGGTGCATTGGGTGCTATGTATAATGTTACATACTTGTTAATGAGTTAACAATCCCAATGATTTATGCAAACATTCAATTAGTTGATAGCATAAAGTGATAGTTACATATATGTGATATGTAATCGGTGTAATTACCTACCTTCATAGCTAAGAAAACTTGATGGCCACAGTCATGGTTGTTCTTATCTATGTTTGGATATCAACCTATTTGGAGATGTTCCTACGATCTCCCGAATTGATAAAAAGGGTTATTCAATTTGAAAAATAAATAGGATTTTATTTATGTATGTTGATACATTCTTTAATCATTCTTCTCACATAAACTCAATTTGTATTTCTAGGATAATCACTCGATCATGTCTTCTCTAAACTTGCGTTCCATTTTGGACACCAATAAACTGACTGGGCCGAACTTCATGGACTGGCTTCGAAACTTGAGGATAGTCCTCAAGGCGGAAAAGCTTGCTTATGTCATTGAAAATCAACTTCCCGACCATCCTCCAGAAAATGCAACTCCGGACCAATTGTTGGCCCATCAGAAACATGTGACCGATTCTGAACTTGCGAGTTGCATTATGCTAGCCTCTATGGTACCTGAGCTACAAAAGCAGCATGAGCATATGGATGCTTATACCATCATCTTCCATCTTCATGAGTTGTTTGAAGAGCAGGCGAGATCCGAAAGGTTCGAAGTCTCCAGACTCCTCTTCACCACTAAGATGCAGGAAGACACTTCTGCCTCACAGTTTGTGTTAAAGATGTTGGGGTACATTGAGTGACTGAGCGCACTCGGTTTTGCAATGGATCATGAACTAAGTATTGACTTAATTCTGAGTTGTTTGCCCAAGAGTTATTCACAATTTGTGATGAACTATCGGATGAACAAACTGGAGACCACCATTCCTGAGTTGCTCAACCTGCTGAAGACTATGGAGCCTTCTGTAAAGCCGGATCAAAAGGCAGTACTGTTAGTTGGTTCCTCGAAGAAAGGTTCTAAGAGGAAGGCCAAAGAACAGAACAAGGGGAAGAAGAAAAAGGCCAAGAAGACTGAAAAGAAACCAAAAGGAACCTGTCATCATTGTGGCAAGGAGGGTTACTGGCGAAGAAACTGCAAGGTTTATCTTGAGTCCTTGAAGAAGAAGGCATCCGATGCCCCATCCTCTTCAGGTATCTTCGTTATTGAACGTCACTCTATTTCCTTAGATACCTGGGTACTTGATACTGGGTGTAGCTCACATATATGTAATGACATACAGGGGCTAAGGAATAGAAGAAGACTCGTCAAGGGAGAAGCGAATTTGCGGGTTGGAAATAGAGCAAGGATTGCTGCTGTTGCCATCGGAACATATTTGCTAAAGCTCCAAACTGGACGTGTCTTAGAATTGGATAATTGTTATTTCGTTCCTTCATTAATAAAGAACATTGTATCTATTTCATGTTTGAATGAAAAAGGTTATCATTTAACTTTTAGTAACAATTGTTGTTACATAACTTTAAATGGCGTTCTTTATGGGAATGGAACTTTGTGCAATGGCATCTACACGTTAGATTTATCCAGTGACGTTTTCAATATCGAAGTTAGCAACAAACGTGCTCGAATAGATAATCGAATAGACTCCTACACGTGGCACTGTCGTCTTGGCCATATAAGTAAAAACGCATGACCGAATTACACCGATGTGGAATTTTGGAAACATTTGAACCCGGTTCATTTGATACATGCGAATCATGCTTAAGAGGCAAGATGACCAAATTACCCTTTTCCGGAAAAGGTAATCCAGTGGGAGAATTGCTTGGTCTAATACATACCGATGTATGTGGACCAATGTCAACTCTAGCACAAGGAGGCTATAGCTACTTCATCACTTTTATCGAAGATCACTCACGATTCGGGTATGTGTTCTTGATGAAACACAAATCTGAAGCTTTTGAGAAATTCAAAGAGTTCAGAAATGAAGTAGAGAAACAACTTGGCAAAAGTATTAAAATACTTCGATCAGATCGGGGTGGTGAATACTTAAGTCAAGAGTTTCAAGATTATCTTAGGGACAATGGGATATTGTCCCAATGGACTCCGCCGTATACACCACAGCATAATGGTGTATCTGAGAGGCATAACCGAACCTTGATGGACATGGTTAGATCCATGATGAACCATGCAACTCTTCCAAAATCCTTTTGGGGCTATGCACTTAAGACAGCTGTTTACTTGCTAAACAGAGTCCCGACCAAGGTAGTCTCTACTACTCCATATGAGATATGGAATAGTAAGAAACCTCACTTAACTCACCTTAAGATATGGGGTTGTCCTGCTTATGTGAAGCGGACTATATCAGACAAATTGGATGCTAAGTCTGATAAATGTCTATTTATTGGGTACCCTAAGGAAACGAAGGGTTACCAATTCTATCATCCCTTGGAGCAAAAGGTGTTTGTTTCAAGGCATGCTGTATTTCTGGAAAAGGAATTTCTTTTACAAGAAAACAGTGGGAGTGGCATTGAACTTGATGAAGTTCAAGAAACTCCAATAGACATTACAGAGACACCTAGTCTAGGCCCACAACCGATAATTCATAATGATGAGCTATCAGTTGAACCTAAAACAACACCACCTCTTCGTAGGTCTGATAGGGCACGCAATATTCCAGAGAGATACGGATTTCTCGTAAGTGAATCGAACGACGTGTTACTCATAAGCGATGATGAACCTATCAGTTATGAAGATGTCCTGAAAAGTTCAGAAAGGGACAAATGGCTTGAGGCCATGAAGTCGGAAATGGATTCCATGTACGAAAATCAAGTATGGGACTTGGTTAACCCACCCGAAGGGATTAAGCCCATAGGGTGCAAGTGGGTTTTCAAGAAGAAAACCGACATGGAAGGTAATGTAGTTACCTTTAAAGCTAGATTAGTGGCAAAAGGATATCGTCAGAAACAAGGAATTGATTATGACGAAACCTATTCGCCAGTAGCTATGCTTAAATCCATTCGGATGCTCCTAGCCATAGCAGCTCATTATGATTATGAGATATGGCAAATGGATGTGAAAACAGCTTTCCTTAATGGAAACCTGCTTGAGGATGTATACATGATACAACCTGAAGGTTTCACATCGGTTGATAAAACCAAAGTATGCAAGCTTCGACGATCCATATATGGACTGAAGCAAGCATCTAGGAGCTGGAACATCCGTTTTGATGAGACAATCAAAAAGTTTGATTTCTCACAAAATCCTGACGAACCTTGTGTGTACAAGAAGGTTAGTGGGAGTGCAGTCGTATTCCTAGTATTATATGTCGATGACATATTACTCATAGGAAACGATATATCAGTCTTACAGACAGTTAAAATTTGGTTGTCCAAAACTTTCTCCATGAAAGACCTGGGAGAAGCAACCTATATCCTTGGGATTAGAATCTATAGAGATAGATCAAAACGGTTGCTTGGTCTTTCGCAGTCTACATATATAGACCGAGTGCTAAAAAGGTTTAGCATGTCGGAATCCAAGAAAGGTTACCTTCCCATCAGGCATGGGATCAACCTTTCGAAGTCTATGTGTCCGCGCACAGAAGACGAGAGGATTTGCATGAATAAGATACCTTATGCATCCGCGATAGGATCTATCATGTATGCTATGTTATGTACTAGGCCCGATGTATCATATGCTCTGAGTGTCACGAGCAGATACCAGTCTGATCCAGGGATGGATCATTGGGCGGCTGTCAAGACAATCCTTAAGTACTTAAGAAGAACTAAGGATGTGTTCCTAATATATGGAGAAGGAGATATGGTAATACGTGGGTATACAGATGCCAGTTTCCAGACAGATAAGGATGACTCCAAATCGCAGTCTGGATACGTATTTACTTTGAATGGAGGCGCAGTAAGTTGGAAAAGTTCCAAACAAGACACCGTAGCGGATTCTACCACGGAAGCGGAATATATCGCAGCTTCGGAAGCAGCAAAGGAAGCAGTTTGGATCAAGAAGTTTGTCTCAGAACTTGGTGTGGTTCCAACCATTGATGAAGCAGTGCCGGTTTACTGCGACAACAATGGAGCTATTGCACAAGCGAAGGAACCAAGGTCTCATCAGCGATCCAAACACGTGCTTCGACGCTATCATCTGATCAGAGAGATTATAAGTAGGAATGACATACAAATTGAGAGAGTTCCCACTGAAAGGAATATAGCGGATCCTTTAACTAAGGCCTTGCCTCAAAGCAAGTTTAGGGTCATGTTAGAGCCTGTGGTATTGGTATACCGTAGCGATTGGCATTAGGCCAAGTGGAGTTTGTTAGTAATATGAGAGAAGTGTCCTAAGGCAATCGCCTTATGATTGTAAACATTTATTTAATAAATGATAATTCACTATTTGATTATACATGTTTGTGTATTTGATTGAGATCTTAAACTCATCTACTGAATGTCCGCA
>JAGFNQ010007372.1:543337-583618 GCA_024364735.1 Boesenbergia rotunda | reverse complement strand
ATGTACAAACTGTTATTAATTATAAATATAATAAAAACTGAGGTTGCTTCTATGTTTTCTCTCCGTCCTTACTCCCAATTGCCTCTTTCGATCCCGTCGTCGCTGCTGATCATCGCTCGTCACGGCCGCTCACCGTCGCTCGTCCCCGCACTTCATATCTGTCTCTCGCTGCCTAGGTAAGATATCGACTCCCTCTCCTTCTCTCCCTCTCGCGTTTTGGTGCTGATCCGGTGTTTCAGTGTCGATCCCACGTCGGAACGGTAAAAATCGTCAGTATCAAACGGCACGGGTTCCGGCACTGAAACCTTGGTCTACAATTTGTTTATGTAGACTGAAACTATATTATGTTTCGTATGAATGTATTATTCTGCTAATATCTAGGTTTTATTCTTTCATACTAATTTAGTATGTCACGCCCCGAGACCAATGGAGCCGCTGATCCCATATAAAATCGGGCAGCATCTCCCCTGTCCGACGGACAATTTACACATAAGCACAAACCCACGCAGATATAAAATAGCCTCAGGTCACAAAACAGATATATATAAAGCATAAGATGATAAAACACCACAATACTAAGACATATAACTCACCTGAGCTACCCCCAGGGCAAACGCGCAGCAAATCAACCAACACAAAGTCTAACAAAGGACTCAAAAATATAATACTGTATGAATAGATCGCGAAAACAAATCCACGACATATAGGAAAGATTAATACAACGCATAAAGAATGCTATAAAAAGGAAAACAACGTAGAAGCACCCAACCACGGAGTCGTAGGGACCAGGACCGGCAACTGGGCTCCTTCGGCGAGCTATCAACCTGAAACAAAAATATTACGGTGTGTGGTGAGTCCAAGTTGACTCTGCGGGTATATAGAAAGATATGCATGGCAGAAAAGTAGCTAAAGCAGCTATATAGAAATAACAGGATACAGTCTCCATAATAATATCAGAAGCCTGCATAACTGAAATAATAAAGGACTGTACATACTAGAAATCAATCTATCATGATCATAATAAGACTCGTACCGTACGAGCAAGTGCAGGGTCAACAAACCATACCAAAAGTACATCCTGTATGTGCATGTCAAATAAGTGCAGCAAGTAAATGCAAGAAACACAATCAATGCACAAATGCATCATATGCACATGATGCAATGTCATGGTCACCCCCTAACACCAGTCAAGCCACCGAGACAGGCGATACTGTGTCGGCCGAGTGGGTAGAGCTGTGACACTGTCCGCACTCTGCCGTCATTGCTCCTGAGTGACCGAGTGGACAGGATGCTGGTGGAGTAAGCACTCCGCCCCATGTATATATGGTGGAGATATCTCTCTCATCTTCTCTAGTCTATGGGAAGAGAAGGGATCCCTGCCTGCTACCACGCTCCGAAACCACTACCCATGAGCGGTTGAGCAGAGCAATACAGAGCAAATGCACACACCCAGCGGTATCCACTAACCCATGAGTGGTCACGTGTGCATATCATGTGCCGGAAGACGATAGGCTCAACCACAAGGGAGTCGATGATCGCCGGCATGTAACAGTGCAGGTATGGTGCATGACTAACACATGCAACCCCTACCAGGTCATCGACGCATAACTCAACCTATCATGCACAGGTCGTATGTATGCATCATAACTCAATCAATCCTATATCCAGATACACTTGCAAGTATGAGTAGAATCAACTAATGCAACCATACAATGGTATGCTAATCCCTATCCACATACTCATGCTCATACCAATCCTATACAGAATCAGATAACAAATAAACGAGACTGTATAGAAGGAAATTTAGATAATATCCAAGGTCAAGCATAAGTATCAAGCAGGATAACAAAACGATAGCAGATAAAGGTCAATATCAGCCTACTGCATAAATAACAACTAGTCATGCATAAAGATAAAGTGGATCTACAGATACAAGCAAGAAGTACCCGCCTCCAAATATGTGAAGTCCGTATCAAGCAGAAAGAACCACCTGTGAATAATAAGCAGCAATAAATCCAAGTCAAGTCCCTGTATTAAGGACATGTTTAATTAGCTATTTACAGAAAGATAATTATCAACTAATTAAATCCCTAAACCATGTTAGGGTTTACCGAATCATTTCCTTTTCATTTAATCTCTCATAATTAAATGAAAGATTTTCCCAATTACCCCGCATAATTAAGATTTAGGATTATGTTTCCCTTAACACAGTTAGATTAGGTTTCACCTCCTAGTCTAACTCCAATCACCAAGCTCATAGCCAAGATCCAAATAAATATTAGCTACACTTAACTCCACCACACCACAAATCAAATCCTTTACAATCTATACAATACTTCCCTATTCTAAAATTGGAACTCCCAGCAATATGATCGAAAAGACCCAAGTACACAAGGTAAGCATCTGAGGTCAACCGACAACTATTCCAATACACATCCAAGCTAATCTACTCTAATCAACCTCATAGATTCAAGATAAACAAGCAACTCCATTACACAGAGTTCATTCAAGGGTTGAATCAACATCCCAATTGCATATTACCGGATCTATGACTCTAAGCTAACTAAATTCCAGAGCATACCTTGCCTGAGATGATTGCCGGCGGGAAGACACAACACAGCTCAATTTTTGGCAAGGTCGACCACTGAGGAACAAATATCAGTAATCCCTAGCTCTAGTTCTAGGCTCAATTAGATATCCAACCCACCAAATGTTTGGAGGAGAGCTGTGATTTGGAAACAACAAATCAAATCTCAGCAAGATTGGAAAATAGGGCAAACGACAACCCCAATCCGAAATCAAACTACCTCACTGTGATGTAAGACAGGTAAGCATCGGAAACCGAAGAGGAAACCGTCGGAAGGCAGAGGTTGGAGATGATTGGGGCTTCGGCGTCGAGTGCGCGCGGCCGAGAGGGAAGGGGAGTCGTCGGCCTTGAGCTCGCCGGCTTCGCGTAGAGGGAAAAAGATCGTCGGCGATCAAGAGGGTAAAGAAGTTCAAATCGCCGACTATGGATCGAGAGGGTCGCGGCTAGGGTTCGCAGAGAAGGAAGGCAAAAATGGGCGTCGACCGTCGGGTTCGAGCTAGGGCAGCGAAACGAGGGGGAGGTGAGAGTTAAATGAGTGGACTTTTACAATTAAGCCCACTAAGTTTAATTAATTACAATCTCACCCTTAACTTTGAGTTTTAGCAATAAAACCCCTCCAACGTAACTTTTAAACCACTTCACTCCCCGTAACCTCATCCAAAAGTTCGGAAACCCTAGGATCCATTTCCATAAAATTTTTCAAAATAACACAAAAGTTTCGAATTTAACATAGTAACTTACCCTTCAGATGATACTAATGCTCCTTATTTACCTTTTGTCTCACTTCTCCATCTCTTCCCATATCTTCAAGTAATCACAGACTTGCTCTCTGATTTCAAACAAATCTGCAACAATGATGAATGTGATTGGAGGTGGTGACAAGAGTGGGAGCTTCCCAATGGATCCAAACCTTCCTAGATGGGTCTGTCAGAATTGTCGTCATCCGATTTGCATCGTAGGGGTCGAGTCCTATGCCGACAAATTCTTCAATGATGCCTCACGCTCTGGTTAAAGTTTTCTACTTCTCTTAACCTGAACTGTTTCTGGAATCTCGTATTCTCTCCTTGTTTGGGAGAGCTAATGAAAAACATTTCTCAGCTCATAAGTGCTTCCTGTTACATTGTTTACTTACATTTACCTCTTGGTATGAATTGCTCTATATAGGCATGCAGGCATCATCAGTTCAAGGCGGTCTTATGGTTTCTAGCCCTATGGATCATTCTTTTGTTGTGCCACCTAAACAGAAATTTCAAAGTCATGGTGTTCCTTCTCGCTTGCGTAGTGGAACTTCTAACACTGACAATAACCGATCTGCAAAGGAGATTGAAGATTCATGATCCTGTCGCGAAGTGAGATACCATGAGCTGCTGATCTGGCTCCGATCTGTAAGAAAAAGACCGTTAGCAAACCCACCGAGGAAAATCATCGAGCAGGCCCTCCGACGATCAAGTCAGTATCCGCAGGGTATAGGAAAGCAAAAGAAGCAACAGAGGAGAGAACGATCGCGCATACCTACGAAATGAGGAAGGGAGAGGCTTATATAGCTGGGGGAGCTACACCCTCTGTCTGTGTCGATCAACTTTCAGTACTTGTACGAGACAGGGGTGTGGGTGCACGTCAGCTCATAGGAAGGAACATATTGGCACAACTTTGCATGGTCCGTGCTTGGAACGCTCCCACTGCGTAGGAACTCTACATATGGATCTCTCCAATCAGTCCTGGTGTCACCTTATGTGTCCTCTCTAATCTGTGCTACCGTCTCTTCCAGGGTGCTAGGCTCATCCAGCTGCCAGGTTGAAATGGTTTGGCTTGTTCGTCGGCCTTGGCATTGCCTGCCCTGGAAATCTTCTATAAGATAACTGATGGACCCAAAATAGACTGTCACGAATGTGGGTCTCAAATTTAAATGTATATGAATGCTGGAAACCCTTTTTGCAATTAAAAATATGAAAACGTAGTAAAGGGGCAACATGTCGTATTTTTCCTGAGGACTAGTTGATGTTGTGTGATTCGAGCTTGTGTTTGGGTGTCGTTTGTGAATTTTGGGTTTCAAATACAATCTGGGTTTTGGTTTCAATTAGAAATGGAAATGAAATGGAAAACAATCTGGTAAACAATTTGATATTAAGTGCAAGCCAAATACGGAGTAAATGAATCCAAACAATGTTAAGCAATCTACGCAAATCACTAAGTCACTGTCGAAACCTAAGTTGACTCTAAATGCAAACAACAACTTGATACCACAATGAGAAAAATTGATATGCCCAAAAATTGACATTAAATGCAGGAATTGTAGCTGATTAATTTAGCTTGGGAAACTAGACTTCCAATGGAGTTATCTGCAAGGATAAATGAAACAATTTTAAACCCGAGACTGACCAAGGCAAGAACAAACTGATGCCGAAGCTACTGCAGAATTTCACCCATATCTCCAATGTAGAAATTTGCCAACAAACTAGATACAATATGATCGAACAAACTGCAATTGTAATGTTCAGAAGAAAACAACAATGCAGAATCCATTTAGAGACAAACTAAAGGCAAGAAGGAATGCAGAACTTCAAGATCTGACTGCAGAATTTCAGAATTGATATCATAGCAGAATTGTGAGTGGCACGCAAGGAAAAGTTTATACCATTTCAGAGAGAATCACTTAGGTTTGCTGAACTGACTTAATGGCAGGTTTGGGACTCGAATTTCAGAAAGGAAATTGCTGTGTTTGCAGAAATAAACTGATACGAATCACTAAAACAACATGCAGAAATTAAGTTCAACTTCAAAAATCGAATGCATGCAGCATAATGGATGAAAAATTCAACCAGCACTGAAATCCAATACTTGACACTAGCTTCAGAAGTAATGAATTCAGAATTACAGAATTTAAATTGACAAACAATTCAAAAATGTTTAATGCAGAGGTGGTGTGCGGAAATGGCTGTACAATTCATGTGCAGAACAAACTCAAAGCAAGCCAAATTCGAATGCATAATCAATAAGAATCGGAAAAAAACTAAAATTCAGTTGATTCAAACTTCAGAAATTGTAACCAAAACAACTGACAGAAATTTAAAACTGAAAACTGCTGAAATTAACACTGATACGCAAGGAAAGGAAATGGCACGCAACAATTAAACATCAAAGAAACTGAAACTAGAAGCTATTGTCCACTAAACTAACTCACTAGCTAATTTACTTGTCAAATTGAAACTTAACTACTGCACAAACCATTCAAAACGAAAATTACAGAAACTGAATAGAAATCAGAAACAGAAATGAGATGCAGAAATGAAATTACAGCTACAAACAATGAAAATTAACCAAGTAAACTAATCCTCAATCACTCCCTAGCTCAAATGCTCCTTGTTCGTCACACAGGTGTGAGCCTCGAACTCGCAAGCTCAGCAAATCGATGGAAAAACGACCTCTGCGAAGCAATCCAGCTCACAGTTTGAGCCAAGCTGAATTCCCAATCAATTCCCTCAATCTTGCCTTGTCCAATCACGCGGATGGTGTGGGGATGAACCAAACACTCCAGGGAACCCCTCTGAACTGCTCGGGTGGATGAAGGATTGAACAAAACCACAATCGAAGCAATCGAAGGCAGAGCCGAGGAAACCCTCACTCGGCTATGTTTTGGCCAATTCGGAGCTGGAACTTCACCGCAGTAGCTTCCCAAGGATCTAGCACTCGATCTAGGTGAGAAATCGAGGGGTCGCGCCCCTTGAATTGAAGAAAAACCATTGAAAAACTGAAGAAGACGAAGAAGGAAGCTGAACTGTGCGGCGGAGACGCGACGAGGAGAAGCTGGGGTGCGTTTCTGATTAAATACTTAGCATTGGACGGTTCAGATTAATTTGAGGAAATCCAACGGCTGATCTTGCTTGGATCTGACCCAAACTTTGATGATGATGATCAGGGGTCAGGATCTGCCTTGTGGTAGCTCGGATCCTCCAGATTTACAACAGATGGTCCAGATCACCCTAATCTTTGAATGGACGATCTAGAGCCCTCCGAGCTTGATCCAACGGTTGATTGAGCTCTGATTGGGATGAAACCTTCATATCTTGATCAGAATGCTTGATCAACCCTAACCCTAGCTCGGATTGCTTCAGATGGTCTCGGATGGCTCAGATCTAGCCGCTTTTGAATCGGACGACCCAGATTAATCCAAAACTTGATAACTCGATCCGGGTCCACTTCCGACTCAAATTTGACCCAGTATGCCCTAGGTCCAAGAACATTTCATGTCTACAAAAATAGATCAAGAATTTAGTGGCCAAATAATCCAAATATGTGTAAATTTGCAATTAAGTCCAAAATAAGAGTAAGTTCTAAAACCTAGGGCAATTTCCCAATTAAGCAATAAAAACATAGGTCAAACATGGATTTTAGCAACTCAAATAATCAATAAAATGGTACTTATCAATAACCTCCGTGAAGGAGGCCTTCAGCTGCTCGTAAAGGACCACATACTTCTACAAGCGCTCGCACCTGACTTCGAAGTCGCCTTTTATCTGTTGTGCCACGAGCTGAGAATCCGAGTGTATAATAACTCGAGTAGCCCCCATGTGCTTGGCTGCTTGCAGGCCCGCTAGGATTGCCTCATATTCAACTTCATTGTTGGTAGCTTTGAAGTGGAGCCTGATGGATAAATGTAACGTATCCTCCCGGGAGGAGACCATTAACACCCCGACCCCGTTATGCCGACTGTTGGAAGACCCGTCCACGTAGACCTTTCACATTCCTTTAACCTCGACCTCTGGGATAGTCTCCAACATAAAGTTTGAGAGGGCTTGTGCCTTGATAGCAACACGAGGTCGGTACTCAATACCGTACTCGCTTAACTTCGTTGTCCATTTGATCAACCGGCCTGAAACTTCGGGGTTGGTGAGGACCCGTGCGAGCGGACTGTTGGCGAGGACCACGATCGGATGTGCCAAGAAGTACGGCCTTAACCTCCGGGCCATTAAGACCAGAGCATAAGCCAGCTTCTCCATCATAGTGTATCGTGTTTCAGCATCCTTTAGGAGATGTCCAAAGAAGTAAATGGGATACTACACCATACCTTCTTCGCGAACAAGCACTGAGCCTACCGCTTGCTCTGCTGTAGATAGGTAGACAAATAAAGTCTCCCCCTCCACCGGTTTGTAGAGGATGGGGAGCACAGCGAGGTAGGTCTTCAGGTCCGCGAACGCTTTCTCACACCGTTCATCCCACTCGAATTTGGTTGCTTTTCTCAGAATCTTGAAGAATGGTAGGGTCTTATCTGTAGATTTAGAGATGAATCTGGAGAGGGTCGTGATTCTTTCATTTAGCCGTTGCACCTCCTTGAAGTTGCGAGGGGATGACATATCCAGAATAGCCTTTACTTTTTCCGAATTAGCCTCGATCCCCCTCTCTGTCACCATGTAGCTCAGGAACCGGCCGCTCCTCACCCCGAACAAGCATTTGGCTGGATTCAATTTCAGTTTGTTGGCCCTCAAGGTGGCGAACGTCTCTTCTAAGTCAGCTATCATATCTTTTCCCTTCTCCATCTTGACTAGGATGTCGTTCACATACACCTCGATGTTTCTCTCGATCTGGTGCCTGAAGACTTTGCCCATCATCCGCTGGTAAGTTGCCCCAGCATTGCGCAATCAAAAAGACATGACATTATAGCAGTACGTGCCGTCGACTGTCACAAAGCTCACTTTCTCCTGGTCTTCGAGCGCGAGGGGGACTTGATGGTAGCCTTGATAAGCATCCAGCATCGAAATGAACTCGCAACCGGCCGTGGAATCTACTAACCGGTCTATTCGAGGCAAGGGATAACAATCCTTGGGGCAGACTTTATTCAAATCGCGAAAATCGATACACACCCTCCATTTACCTCCCGGCTTAGGGACAGACTACGTTAGCTAACCAGGCCGGGAATTGAACTTCCCTGATGTGCCCGGCCTTTAGCAGATTCTGGACTTCGTCCCGAATAGCCTTGTCCTGTTCGGGTGCAAAGTGTCTCTGCCTCTGCTTCACTGGTCGGACTCTAAGGGTAACATGCAGGTGAAGCATGGCTAACGCGGGGGGAACCCCTTTGATTTCTTCGGTGGCCCAGGCGAAGACATCTCTATGACTTTGCAGGTAGCCTATAAGACGACTTCTTAGTTCCAATGCAAGGTCGGTGGCGATCTTCGTAACTTCCCCCTCCTGATGAGGGTGAATCTGAACCTCCTCGCTCTCAACCTCCCTCCGCTCTTCTTTAGGTCCTTCATCTCCTCACAGGTCAGCGAGATCAACTTGCAGGGCATCGTAGGACCTCAGTAGGCCCCCTCTGGGAGGGCCTCCGGAGATCACTGGGATCTTCTCTTGCTCAGAAGCCCCTTGTTGGGAAACGGTTGACTCCATTTATTGCTGTTCGAGAGCCTCTTTGATGGCGTTGGCGACCAAACGATCCAGTTCCTCTTTGGTCAGGACAATGGATTGTCCCGCCGGCTCTGCCATTGGAGCTTCTTCTGGTGCTTTATAAGTTTCCTACTGACGGTGCCAAACTTGTTCCGGAATGAATCGACGTCGACGACCAATCACCAGGGTTCAGCCCACGCGGACGCTGACGCTAGAGGAGGAACTCACACCTTGCAAGATTAACACGAGCATTAGGGGAACATGCCAGAGTTTGTCAGGCGAAGCCCACTCCGACGCTCAAGTGAGTGCCTCGATACAGGAGATGAAGAGTAAGGCAAGAAAGGAGATATGCGTGAAGTAAAGAAAGCCTCCCTTCTTACCGGAGGGGTTGAAGTACTTTTTATACCTGAGTCGGCGGTCGTACGTGTCTCCACGATCTTCGCCACGTTCCTCCCATCTTCGGTTACTGGATAGCCCTCGTAACAGCCGTTGCAGTCATTAAATCTAAGTCGTTGTAAGGATGAAGACATTAATGACCGTGGATTACGGGTCATGATCATTCCGTAGTTATTGGTGATCATTATCGATGGATCCACAAATAGAGGGGTCGTACTTGAGGCCGAGTGCTTCTTGGAGCTCCGCTTCCCCAAGGTGATCCCAGGGTCTTCTGACCCGGGGGCCCCGGGCATTTTGCCTTCCCGAAGTGGGCTCGGGGACTTGACTTCCCTAGGTGATCTCGGGAGTGTGTCCTCTGATTTGATCTCCGAGGCATGTCTACCCGTGGGGGGTCTCAGGGGATCTCCTTCCCAAGAGGGTCTCGGGCGTCACAGAAAGAGAGTCGTTCCGACTCGATAGATCTTGCCACACAGCTTTTTTAATCCACGTGTTAGTCATGGGACACTCAACCCTATCTATGAAAATGAATTGATCATTTTCGAAGCTGAATATTTAGATTATAAAAAATAAATTGGTAAAGGACCGTACTAATGGCAGAGTGAAAATAAAAAGAGTTTTAAAATTTTGAGAGTGTTTTAATGATTATAAAAATTTAAAAGATATTTCAAGGGAAAAAGAATTGTGTCGGGGATTATTATAAATTTTTGTCGTATTTAAAAGATAAGCAATAATGTTTTATTGAGCATTTTGTGGAATTGAGTGATTTGACAGATTAATTTTTCTTCTTCTGTTTTTTAAGTATTTAATTTTTTTTTCAGTCTTTTACTCCATAAAATAAAGATTTAATTTTCGAGAAAGAATGTCTGACTTTCTAAATTATTCGTTATCACCCTGTTTACAACCCTGTTTGAAACCTTTTAGTAAGGAATTAAAATTCAGAATTGAATCCTATTCCGAATTGAATTTTAATTCACATGTTTAGAATGAATTATAAAAATAGAATTAAATTGAATTTAATTGTTATATTTTTACGATTTTGTCCTACGAGGATGGAATCAGAGTAACTTTAATTTATTTTGTGAGAGGATGATTTAGTAATTTAATTTGTTCAAATGATCTTTCACAAATTAGAAGTGTTTAAGTGTGATTTATTCTGAGAGGTTTGAAAAGAATTGAAATTCAAATTTTTAGTAATTTCTTCTTGAAAATTATGGAATTGAATTTCAATTTTTAAAAAAATTTCAATTCCATCCTTTTTAAACAGGGTATACGTGTCTATTTATTTATTTAGTTTTTTCACTGCTCTCATAGACGCGCACGATCGGTTCCTCTATCGATCTGTGCTCTTGAACAGGGACGAAGCCTGAAGGAGACGATGGAGTGAGTGAGAGATTCGCCTGAAGAGATCTTGGTGCGAGGAAGAGGAGCAAGCTTCCGTCTTGCTTTCCAATGGCGAAGCTGCTGGTGGCTACCGGATGGTTTCCGCTTAGGAAGGGCTACCTCCTCTTTCTTCTCGTCGTCTCCGTTTCCATCGCCCTCGTTTGCCTCATCCGTAGCACCTACGGCCCTTGCGATTCGGGTTGGAAAGGGATTCCGGTCACCACTGACCGCGCGCAGCTCCTGCAACGACCGTATGCCGGGGCTGGCGACCGGAAGAACCCCCTTACGTTCATGAGGAACAAGCTTGTGCTTCTTGTATCGCACGAACTCTCTCTTTCGGGTAATTGATGCTTTTCTGTGTCTTACAATATCCTTTTGCTTATTCCCCATTCTTGGATTTGGTTTTTTGTCATTCTTCTTCGACGTAATCAAAGGACTGTAGTTCGAATTTCAGTTTAATTGGTTGAGACGTCATATGTAACTTATGTTCCTTTCATTAGATTTTGATCTGTTGGTTCTCGGCTTGATGAATTCGTTGTTGACAAAGAGATGCCAGATAACTTTTCTGTGACAGAAAGGGATGGGGGTTTGACACTCTGTCACCTCCGTGGCCTCTTAGTCTTGATGTTTGAAGGAAACTGAGAAAATGAGATGCTTAGTAGAGAAATTCTGAGTATTGCAATAAGTTGAAATTTGGCACTATTATCTCAAAAATTTAACGCTGAGAAAAGGATTGATCTTTGATCTTTGTGGTCATAGTATAATTACTTTGTTCTTTTCCAAACCATATTTCAGTGGTTGTGAGTGTTATTGACACAGTTGTGGTGGCATTGAAGTGAGTTAAGTAATATCAAGAGCTGGAACTAGACATTCAGAAGATTTTCTTCTAATGATTACGAGATCTGAAAGTGATATGACCAGAATTGTTAAGTAAATGAAGCTACCATGTTGGTTTTAGAAAGCTTCAAGTATCCAATATTCTCGCAATTATGCCAATATCCTTGGAATGAGAATAAAATGTTGATGCTACAATGTTGGTTATAGCCCTGATATCAATTGTCACTCTGAAATTCATAGTTTATTGATTATGTTGGCATAATACTAGTTCTAACTCGGTAGTTTTTCAACGAGCCAACAATGCAGTAGCTTTTTAACTTCTACTCTATTCCAAATGTATGAGCTGAGATGAAACTTGTTGCCCCCATTCTAAGATGAAAAAATGTATTCGTTCTTGAATTGGCTGTTGCTCCAACTTGGATACAATCTGATTCTTAGTTAACTTGAAACCTGACCATCCCTTTCTTGATGTAGGTGGACCATTGCTGTTAATGGAATTGGCATTTCTCTTGAGAAATGTTGGTTCTCATGTGGTATGGATTACTTACCCCAAATCTGAAGAAAAGAACGAAGTAACATATAGTTTGCAGCATAAGATGCTGATACGGGGAGTGCAGGTATCATATAAGCAACCGACTTAATGCATTATTTTAGTGTGTACTCTGTGCTTTCTAGCCCTTTCATCCAAGATTTACCCTTCTTGATATGAAATGCATAGGTAGGTTTACACTCACCATATATGTTACATTAATCGGTAGCCAAATTTCTAGATCTAACATATAATATTACTCAATGTGACCTGTGAATGTGTGCCATGTTTCGATGGCTGAATAACGTGTTGGTAACATTATTTTTTGAATCAATTGCCTTGTTATTCTGCTCTTATTTCAAGATAAGCTGTTGTTTCCTTTGGTGACAGCTAAGCTTAGTTTATTTTAAATGACAGCATTACTGATTTTGCAGACTCATGTTACACTTGGAATAACCTTTATGCTATTACTACCCAGATATGTACTTGATATGTGATATACATAAAGACTCTTCTAATTTCTTGTGTTTTTAGGATTTTTTTGTTATTCTTATTTATCCTAGTTAATTATAGTATAGGTTTCTTTTTCGCAAATGATCAGGTATTTTCTGCAAAAGAACAAGAGGCTATTGATACTGCTATCAAAGCTGATTTGGTTATTTTAAACACCGCTGTCGCTGGAAAGTGGCTTGATGGCATTCTCAAGGAACAGATTCCACAGGTTCTTTCGAAAATCCTATGGTGGATACATGAAATGAGAGGACATTATTTCAAGTTAGAATACATCAAGCATCTTCCTTATGTTGGTGGTGTCATGATTGACTCTCAGACAACTGCTGAATATTGGAAGAATAGGACTCATGACCGTCTAAAGTAGGTAAAAAGCTCCGTAAATTTCCATGTATTGTGTGAGCTCATTTATTTAGACATCTTTGTTTCTTTATCTTGTACAAATACATCTATATCCTAGTTCCCTATCATTTAGTAGTTTTGAGGAAATTCAGATGTTTACTAAGCAGGAAACTGAATAGTTTGAACCATCAAACAGATTGATTGCTTATTGTGACTATCTGGTTTTATTTTTGTGCTTGTAGGATAAGCAATTGATTCACTGAAGATGATGGAGTTTGTTCTTTCTATACTCTGGTCCCTTGAGTTTTTTTTTTTTTTTTGTGCTTTGTGATGAAGAACTTTATATATGCAAAATTTTGAAATATTTATTAGTGCAATGATGCCAATAAATCATGTTATTGAACTAGTTTCTGATATTATGGATGGACTAAATATGCATTAATAGAAGTATAGCAGAAAAAGGTGTTTAACCTGAAGATATACTATCTTCATGCATTCGCTCTACTGGGTACTGCTATGTCTTTTTGGTTACTGTTTTGCAACATAATGTCATAGCCTTCAATCTTTTCCTTTTATCCTGCTATCTACTTTTTTTTCTCATATTTTTTTTATCTTTTGTAGAATCCAGATGCCAGAGACCTATGTTGTTCACCTAGGAAATAGTAAAGATTTGATGGAGATTGCTGAAGACCAAGTTGCAAGGAAGGTGCTTCAGGAGCATATACGTGAATCTCTTGGAGTGCGGAATGAAGATCTTTTATTTGCCATTATAAACAGTAAAAACTTGTTTCCAACTGCAGAATAGAATTGACCCATTATTTCATAGCTGTCTACTGGTTGCTTGAATTCCATCATTTCACTGTTTCTAACAAATTTACTTTGTAGTCTGTTTTATTGTTCCTCTATATGCAAGTTTGTAAATATGCAAAATTTACAGTAACATGCCACCTCAAGATTGAAATTTGCTTTCTTTGCTTTTCTATATCTGAACGTCTCAACATGCTGCAATATTCTACTTGAACATAATGTGCTTCATTATAATGGCACACAATCATTTCACATTTCTCTGGATTGTCCTGCAGTTTCTACATACATTGTGAAGGATTAGCAACCATTTGAACTACTGCCTGAGTGTTTGTGTTTGTTTTTCTGTGAATGTTATCTTATACTCCTATGAAATATGAGATTTTCGTTTTCATATTTTTAGGAAATTTTAGAACTATTCTCAAGTTGCAATGTTTATTAGCAATGCAATTGTGATTATTTCTTAGTTTGGGTGTAAAAGAAAAAAAAAATTGAATGTGGCTATTAGATATACAAAAAATGTAATTTTATTTACCAGGCTTCTGATATTCCATGATAATATCATCTAAAGGAACATCGAGTACATTCTATTTCTATTGAGCCTTTGATGGACAGAAATCATTTATATGCCATAGCCACATCATTATACTGGTGCATTCATAAACTCTCATGTAGAAAAATCACTAAAATAATTTCTATCTGCTATCTGATCCTTTAGAATTGGTTACTAACTTGCTGAGTGCTAGATTCTCTTGTTTGACTTCTCGAAGAATATTGATCTCTTATCTGAATAGACCTGAAGTTGTAGATCTATGATGCTAGAGAGTAGAAAGCTCTTCTTATTATAAAGAACCCATTATAATTTATGTGTATCACCATGCTTTAGTTGTTTTTGCTTTTTTATTTAACTTACATGGTTTGCAGCATTCCTCAATTTGTCAATGCATTCCCCGAGTTTCAAATTAAACCTTGTTTGCTTCATACTGAAATTATGCTTCAGATATTACATTTAATTTCTACAGCATGTTGTATTTATTTCACTTGTAACTAGCATTTGACTATAGTTATACTTGGCATTTATACCTGCTAATTGGAAAAAGGTTATTGTCTGACTCGCTGAATTGTGTTTCACTATTGTATATTTTTCAACTCCTTTTTAGCCATTTGGACAATTGTCAGGTGTTTCGCGTGGAAAAGGGCAAGATTTATTTCTTCATGCATTTTATGAAAGCCTCCAAATCATCCAAGCAAAGAAGCTGCAAGTGCCGTCCATGCATGCAGTTATAGTTGGAAGTGATATGAATGCTCAGACAAAATTTGAAACAGAGCTCCGCGACTTTGTTCTGAGTAAAGGTATCGAGGGCCGAGTTCATTTTGTTAACAAGACGCTGACAGTTGCTCCATACTTAGCTGCAATTGATGTGCTGGTGCAGAACTCTCAGGTACGGAGGATAGATTTACAATTTTGCTAATTGGTGTTTTAAAAAATTGATAAGAATCTCCTGTAAAAGTTAGAACATGTTTATCTAAGTTCTGAAGATTATGTTTTACTTCTCATTAGGCCCGGGGAGAGTGCTTTGGGAGGATAACCATCGAGGCTATGGCCTTTAAATTGCCAATTCTGGTAAATTTTCTCTCTCCTCTCTTGCGATACATATTTCTTGAAGTAGTGAAACCAAACTAAAGCATAAAATAGCTTCAAACCGATAAAGATGAATTAGTTCAATGAACCCTTATTTTTTAGGTACTTTATTCTGCCATTCATCATAATGCTGAACTTAGGAATAATTATTCTTTTGAATTTATGAATAGATATTCATACAAATCAAATATCCAATTAAAGTTCAGCTTTGTACCAAACCACATAGGTAACTTTGTCAATTACCTAAATCAACATACCCAACTTTCAAAATGACCAAATCACGGACCATATATCCATTTTATTCCTCATCATTTATCCTAATAGGTTGCTATATTGTAGCAATCAATTATATATATACTGTTTAAAAGAGTTACTAATATTCAAAAAATTATTGCTCGTAATATATTTTGTCAAATTGATATTTGAGGGTATTTATATAATCAGGACAATTGGATGAACACATAGGATTTGATTTCATATTTCGGCCAAATCGGTTGATGGGCCTAAGAGTTCGGAATAACATGAACTAGATTCTATGTGTTCATCTAGTTCTCCTTATTATATAAATACTCTCAAACATCAATTTGATACAATATATTGAGAGGAATAATTTTTTTAAATATGAATCGATCTTTCAAAAAAATTAAAAAAAAAATTAATCCGAATCAATTGCTACAATGTAGCAATCGATTCAACCATACTATGCGGATGAATAATAATTCGAATTGATTGCTACACTATAGCAATCGATTAAAAAGTCCAATTTGAATTTTTAAAAATCACAATTTTCAATATAGCATGTCAAATTTATGTTTGAGGGCATTTATATAATCAGGAAAACTAGGCAGAACATAGAACCTACTACCATGCCATTCCGAGTTTTCTAGGTCCAACAGTTGGTTTTGACCGATTTCGGCCAAAATCGCCTAATAGACCTAGAGAGCTCGAAATGATATGGGAAAAGATCCTATGTGTTCTTTTAGTTCTCCTGATTATATAAATGCCCTCAGACATTACTTTGACATAATATATTAAGAGTAATGATTTACTTTAACATAATATATTAAGAGTAATGAATTTTTAAATATGCATCAATCTTTAAAAAAGACTTATCCTAATCGATTGCTACAAAGGGTAAACAATCGATTAGGGTAAATGAGGAGGGGTAAAATGGATATAGGATATATGATTTGGTCATTTTAAAAATTAGGTACTTGTATAATTGACAAAGTTATCTACATTGTTAGGTAAAAAGCTGATTAAAGTTTAAAGGCAAGGGCTCAATTTGATATTTTGGTCAGTGTGTCACTTCAGTGGTAGTGGCGGTGATGATTGTGCATTTCTTACATGTAGCTTAGGTATATTTGGAACCATCAACTATTCTTTTGTTCTTCCTCGAGTGCCTTTCGATTGTTACCTGACTTGTAGGGGACGGCTGCTGGTGGCACCACAGAGATTGTTGTTAATGGAACTACAGGTTTGCTGCATCCTGTGGGAAAGGAGGGTGTAACCTCCCTTGCTAAGAACATGATAAAACTCGCCACACATGTCGAGGAAGATTGACGATGGGAAGAAAAGGATACGAGAGGGTGCGAGAGAGGTTCATGGAGGATCACATGGCAGAGAGGATCGCATCGGTTCTTATGGATGTGCTAAAAAAATCGAAGGCTCACACGCACGCTTGAGATGTCTCGTTGAGTTCAAATCAACAAACATACTTTGAGTTGACCTGAAGAGCTTCATCATGGTGATTTATTCTTCTCAAATCGCTGCAGGGTTGGCATTGAGGGCGTCCGGGGTGCTCGTTTCAGCTGTGGCAAAACATACTTTGAGATATACTCATCACCTGCCCTCTCTTTTTTGCCTCTTTTTTTTTTTCCAACTCCAAGTTTCTTATTCTTTTCTTGGTTTTTCCATGTACTCCATTTTCATGTAGTTCGACGTAGGGATCTGACAAGTACATCTGGCAAAATCAGTATGAATCTTAAAAGGAATAAAAATGGTTAATGAGGTTGGTAACTTTTAATCTCGGACGATTAATTCGGTTTCCAAAAAAAATTTCATTGGCCGCTAGATGCAACGGCAAGAAGTGGAATGGACTTTCTATAAGAAAGGTTCAAATTAAGGATGTGAATTTGGATGGATCAAATTCGGGTTGAATTGAATTATATATATATATATATATAGAGAGAGAGAGAGAGAGAGTTTTGATCAGCTGCGGATCGCGTGTGGACTGGCGCCTGATCGGTCACCAGACTGATCAGGCAGGTACCTGATCGGTCACCAGACCGATCAGACACACTACCTGCGACTTCTCGATACCAACGGCGGCCTTCGGTTGTCGTTCCCGAACAAAACTATAATCCAGGGGGTGCGATGAATCCTAAGGGGAGGGTGAACCCGTCGGGTACGGGTGAACCTGTTGGGGACGCTCCTGAGCCTCTGGTGGTCGATCAGGCACACAACCTGCGACTTCTCGACACCAACGGCGGCCTTCGGCCGTCGCCCCCGAACAAAACTATAACCCAGGGGGGTGCGATGAACCCTAGGGGGTAGGGTGAATCCGTCGGGTAGGATGAACCCGTCGGGGACGCTCCCGAGCCTCCGGTGGCCGATCAAACAAGCGGTGACCGCGTGCGGACTTGCGCCTGATCGGTCCCATGACCGATCAAGCAAGTGCTTGATCGGTCTGGTGATCGATCAGGCGTCAGTCCATACGCGGTCCGCAGGGATCGATCCACAGCTGATCAAATTCTGATATATATATATATATATATATATATATATATATATATATATATATATATATATATATATATATATATATATATATATATATAAAATTCAAATTCGAACATAATTCAAAATTTTTAAATCTGAACTTTGATAACTTGAATAATTATTTTCTCAATAATTTTTTATTTTTATTTTAATAATTCATCATTATTATACTCATATTAATATTGATAATGATATATATATCTTAATTTTTAAAATAAAATTTAATTTAATTTACAAAATTTATAATCTTAAATTCAATCTCGGTTAAATTCTCTTTGATTTTGTAAGTAATGATACGCATAGTGAAAATAAATGTCTCAGTGAAAATTTTGATCATCAATCGGCAGCACGCCCGACGTTCGATCGCTGATCGAACACTACCGGCAGCCTCCGACCGCCGTCCCAAACTAAATTATACCCTGGGGGGCACGATGAACCCGTCGGGGATCGCCATAATTACGATCTCGCATTATTCACCATCGATTTTGACGAGTTCACCGTTCTAACGATCCTGATGGATTTTTTTTTAGTGTATTCCGGTTGAATATTTATTTTTGACACCCTAGTTCAAATACCATTCAGGTCACATTAAATTTGGGAAGTATGAAAAAATTTGTGACGTTGGTGAGTCCATTAGGATCTATATGTACTTATCAATTTATTTTAGTGATCGATAAAAATTTATTATTTGATCCAATCCATCATTTTCAAGATTATTCAGATAGTAATAATTGAATTATCAGAAAAAATTAAAAAAGAGTTATAGGCATGGTACAATAGTAAATGTTTAATAAACTAAGCAAGTATTTACCGTTCGAATCTCGGTTACAGCGTACTATATTTCATTTTCTTCGAGTGGGATTAAAAATTTCGAACGTTGACGGCTTGCAGATTGCGTCAGTAAGTTTCGGGCGATTAAGAGAGTAATGAAAGGGAGAGTGAAAATGAGAGAGTGAAATTTATAGTGAATAATGTGGCATGACGTGGTATGATGTGACATTTTACATGCACACGTCTGATTATCGCTTGGACACATAGTTTGTAAAATCGCGATCCTGGATCGTAGGATCGTACGATCCTACGATCCTGGACCACAAAACAATCCAGAATCGCGTAGAATCATTTTTTGTAGCAGGATCGCAGCAGGATCGGTAGGATCGGACAGGATCGGACAGGATCGTATAGGATCGGACAGGATTGGAACAGGATCGGAACAGGATCGATGAAAGCTTTAAGAGGTCATAACTTTTGACTCGGATTGAACCACGTGACCTATAATATATCAAATTGAAACTCGTTCAAAGATCTACAAGTTAGTTTTAAGATTGAATCCCAAAAAATATTGTTTAAAGCCTTTTCAGAGGCCCAAAAGATTATTAATCTTTTTTATTATTTTTTTTATCTTTTAGTTAGTGTTAGTGTTTTAAGATTATTTAAATATCTATTTAATTATTTTTTAGTTAGTTTTTGATTAATAATATTATGTTATATTTTTTTTTCTAAAATGATGAGTCTTTAGATGTCTATTATCTAATAGGTTGACAATTAAATTGGATCATCTTGTAATAAATAGAATATTCTTGAAGTTAAACGTGATTATTTTCATTATAGTGTTAATAAAAATTGTATATTTTTTCATTTTAAGGGTTTTTGATAGGATCGTACGATTTTACGATCCGATCCTGACCGATCCGATCCTGACCGATCCGATCCTGACCCCAAATCGATCCTGTATAGGATCGCGATTCTACGAACTTTGCTTGGACACCATCGGCTACCGAAGGTCACCGCTCCGAATCAAACTATACTTTAGGGGAACGGTAAACCCATCGGAGATCGTGCATGCAAGGTGCCATATCATTTATTATAATTTTTACTCTTCCATTTTTACTCTCCCAATCATTATTAAAAAAAAATACAACTCTAGATTTAATTAATATGTTTAGCTGAACTGCTGAAGAGATGAAAAAAAAATAGTGACATGTATCAGAGAATAATATTATAATAATAAATTTAAAAATAAAATTTTAATCCTATTATGATTTTTTATATTTATTTATTTGCCACATTTTAAATTTTTGTACATAAGAGGAATTTAAAGTAATCGATAAAGACATTTAGTTTGATTTATTTAATTATTATATTGTAAGAATTAAAAGTTTAAAAAAATCTTTGTAAATAAGAGATCTATTTACAACCTTTTTTAAAAAAAATGTTTTTAATTCTTTTTTCCATATTATTATTATTATTTAAAAAAACCGCAAGGGCTCAAACTTGGTTGGTTCATGATTAGATTAATCTATTATATTTTTCTTAATCTATGTTAGTTTTACTTGGCTTGGTTAACGCTGCCAAGTAAAACTAATCTAAACCTTATCAAGAATGTACTAGTTAAATAAAAGTATTGGCAAGACTTTTATATGTTCTTCTCGTAGATAAACAATATATGGTAGGAGTTATGATACACTCAATGAAAAAATTCAATAAAACACTCAACAAATAACGTGATATTTTACATGCACATATCCGATTATCGCTTGGACACCATCGATGACCTCCGACTGCCGTCTCGAATCAAACTATACCCTAGGAGACACGATGAACTCGTCGGGGATCGCTGTATGTAAAGTGTCACATTATTCACTGAACTTTTTCTTGAAATTTTTCACTGAACATATCATTTTCCTTTTTATAAACTGAGACGTTTTAAGTTATCGCATAACATACAAGGGCTAAGCACCAGATGCAAATTTCATCTAGCAAATAATATCAGCTGGAGTATGTAACACTGTTGCATCAATGAATCAAGAACAGAACAAATACATACATAGTTTTCATCCAATCTGGAGCATTTTGTCGAGCATGCGATCAATTTCATAAATTCGTAAACTTCTACAGTAGCCAGTCCTACAAAATGCCTTGATCAAACTATGAAATATACACACATCCATAGTCAACCCCTGTCTCAATATCCAATCCAAGAGACATGCCACTTCCTTCAGTTTCCCACCTCTGACTAGCTGATACAGCAAATGAGCAACTAGTTTTGGCGAATATCCATCTTTGAGGGATCTATAGAAGCAGCCAACGGCCTCCAAATATCTTTTGTCTCTGCAAAGACATGTAATCAACATACTATAAGTGATCCAATTTGGAGCAATGTTCTCCATGGCCATTTTCTGGAACAAATGGTGGACATCATGTTTTTTGCCTGCTATATAGGAATAATGGATAAGAGTAGTATAACTCATCACATTAGGAACAAAGCCATTGCTCTCAAAGACCAACTTTGCTAAACTTACCATTCCTGCTTTAGAAAGGCTGTGAACAACGATGCTGAATGTCCAAGAGTTGGCTGTGATGCCTTTCTTAAACATATCCACAAACAACTTCAATACATCCGGCCATCTCCCCTCATCAGAGAGCCTGCTCATCACAGTGTTGTAGTTAACAACACTAGCAATCCATTTTACGTCGGCGCTCCGCTCCAACAGGCATTTAGCCTCCCAGGCCCTCGAAGCACGGCAAAGGCAATCGAGAAGAATATTCAAAGTCACGGCATTCGGTTGCAATCCTCTTTCAAGCATTAGTTCAAACAGATCGAAGGACTTGTCTGCTAGCCCCAATTTGCAGAGATTATCCATGTAGACGCTGTATGTGATCGTGTCTGGTTGCCAAGCCTTCAAGGTGGCATCTTTCAGAAGCGTTTCGACCTCGTCGAAGGCTCCGATCTTGCAAAGGGCTTCCACCAAAATGTTGTAGGTGACAGTGTTGGGCGGGCACCCAATGATCTCCATGGTGTTCATTAGCCCCTTCGCCTTGTCGATCATCCCGCTGGAGCAATAAGCTTGGACGATGGGCGTGAAAGTATAGACGTTCGGGAGGCATTCTTCCTCCAGCATCTGGTCGAGGATGCCCAACGCCTCCTCGACTCTCCCTGCCCAGCATAGCCCGGCGATGAGCGTCGAGTACGTGACCACGTCTGGTGCGCAGCCGCACTTCACCATCCAACGAACGACCTCGTAGGCTGCGTCGAACTGCCTCAAGCAGCAAGAGTATAGCTTGACCAGCACAGTGAAGGCTGCGGCATCGGGGGCAATGCCGTACGAGATCATTTCCTCGAACACAGCCAAGGCCTCCTCGGGGCGACCGGAGCTCGCCAAGATGTCGATCACAGAGGTATAGCAGACGACGTCGGGGCGGCAAGAGAAGTTCTTCATCTCGTGGAGGAGGCGGAGGGCCTCCTCGGCCTGACCGGTGCGGCCGAATGCCTCAATCAGCGAGGCGTACTCGAACGGATGGGGCCAAGGAGGTCTGGCGCCAACCTCTGGAACGGGGGGAGGAGAGGAACATGGAGGGCGGTCGGAGAAACGCTTCACGAGCTCGGCGAATCTTCGCGGGAGATCATTCGTCGAGGGTTCTCGGGAGCAAAGGCCGCGGATGTGGCCGGGAAGCCGGCGAATGATGGACAGAGCAAAGGGGGAGAGAGATTGCTGAGTGAGCGAGGGCATGCAAGAGAGGAAGACGAGGGCTTCAGAAGAGATGGTAAGCAATCCATGGAGCGAAGCAAGCCAAGACGATGAAAGAGGCGGCGGAGGAGGCGGAAGCGACTGCTGCGGCTGCAGAACCACAGCAGCCGAATCCAAAACCCTGGCTGGGTCGACGGGTTTAGTTTACCAGGGTAGTCATTGGGAATCCGGCGAATAGGGCAGACGAGTTGGAGCGGATCTATATTTGTCGGTGTTAAATAATTTCTCGATTATTGTTTTTTTTAAAACAATTTATTGGAAGGGTCTTTAATTTTTATTGATTTTTGCAATATAAATTTTAACATTGTAAATAAAAATCAGAGGTTACAAATCTAAGTCGATGGATGGGTAAAGATTCATTAATAAAAGAGACAAGGAGAAAAATTAAAATAAAAGAAGGGAAAATTAAATATTTAAAAATATAAAAATATTTTTTTAAAAAATAAATCTATATGTGAAAAAAATAAAAAAATAAAATTAGAACAATTTCTTTTTCCTTCCCCTTCCCCTTCCCCTTCCCCTTCCCCTTCCCTTTCTCCTTTCTTACACTCAAAATAATGCAAGACCTAATTCGAGTATAAGAAATTTCTTTAATTCAAGAACATGGAAGGATAAGTTTTACCTTTCTCTTCCCTTTTCCTCCCTAATTCATTCCCCCAAAAACAAAATTCTCTTTATCTTATTTACCCCTCCCTCCCTTTCACTCACCCCTTTTCAAACCGAGCATAAGGCTCATAGGTAGCCTAATTTTTTTTATTTTAACTTCTATCTAAATTCTAAATTTTAAAATATATATAGAAAGAATTGATATGCTATTGAAGGTGCACTGCACACCCATCTATGCTAGACCTTATCATAATTCGGAACCGACAGTTTAACAGTTCAGAATTTTCTATTCGACGGTTCGGAATCGTCAATTCGACGGTTCGGAATCGTCAATTCGACGATTCAGAATCGCCAATTCGATGGTTCATGACAGGTCGACCTTTAACCTTAATCGCCCAAGACAGTTATGGTTCACGGTTAAGTTCACAGTTTATCCCGGTTCGCGACTGTTCAAGATTATTATATTAAAAAAATTAAAATTTAAAAAATTTAAATTTATTTTAAAATGAGCTTGCACTTACTTAAGTTGACTATGTATCTCTTTAGGGTATAAGAGAATCAAAACTCACGTAGTTCTATTACATGTTTACCCTTTTATATTACTCACATCCATTTCCTCCTGGTTCAGTTGTATTCGTTCTTTCGGTATCAAATTCTTTGGCATCGTCTTCTGAAAGTTGCATTTCTTAGATTCGTTTCTCGGCCCTAGTCCAACTGTCGAATAATGCTTGGGCTTCCAATGAGTCGAAAGACATAGTCAATTGTCGTTCATCTAATATGTTACCGCCAACACTAAACGTCTGCTCTACAACAACAATTGACACTGGACAAGTTAAAATTTCTTTATCAATCAAGGAGAGAACAAGAAAGTTTTGAGTCTTCTATTAAGATATCAAAATCTTCGCTATCTGCTTCATTAAAATTAAAAGAAGTCGTAAAATAATTCTCAAGTTTTTCTGTGTGGAACTTGAATATTCTCGTGGACGTTTCATTCGTTCTTTTAATAAAAATTATGCTTTTGTAAATTTTAAATTAGTAGTAGTAATTTGTTGTATTTCAGAAATATTAATTTATATCCATATTTTATAGAATATTGATTAAATATTATATAAATAATTTTTAATATTATATGTAATATTAACTGGATAAGAATGTTTAATAGGAATTAAAACTTATAAGTTAGCATATCTCCTAAAACTTATAATTTAAATCTAAGAGCTAAAGTAAATACAATTAAATAAATTTCAGAAATAAAATAAAAATATTTTTCTCATTTAGTTTTGAAAGCTAATATACAATAAGTTAAATATTCATTTAAAACTAATATTATACTAAAATTTTTACTAAAACTAAATAAGTAGTGGTAATAAACACCGAAAAATTATTTGGTTATATCATTAAATACTTTAAAATTTCATAAATATTACTATAAATTCTATTATTGTGAAAATAAACATAATTAGTACTACTATTTTTGTGTAAAAAACATAATAATTCTTATATTGAAATAAATTTTAATAATAATATGTTGAATTCCAACATTGGTAAATCACGTGAAAATCGAAACTGATGCTTAATTTAAAGAGAAATCAGAACACACTTGAACATAAAAGTGATCTTGCTTAATTAAATCTAAAGCTAAGCAATACAATTAAATAAATTTCAGAAATAAAATAAATATTTTTCTCATTTAGTTTGAAAGCTAATATATAAAGTTAAATATTCATTTAAAACTAATATTATACTAGAAAAAATTACTAATTAAAACTAAATAAGTAGTGGGATAATAAACACCTAAAAATTATTTGGTTATATCGTTCAATACTTTTAAAATTTCACAAATATTACTATAAATTTCTATTATTGTGAAAATAAACATATATTAGTACTACTATTTTTTGTGTAAAAAATAGACATAATAATTCTTTATATTGAAATGAATCTTGTAATAATTAATATGTTGAATTCCAACGTATTGGTAAATCATGTGAAAATTTTTTAGGTCTCGTTTCATTAGCTTTACAAAAGCTACCCTATTGTTTCATTATAGATAGATGCGACCATAAATATGAAATTATAGTTCTGATTGGTTTAATATAATTTTCTAAAATTTTTAATCCATCTTAAACACATAAATTTAAATTATGACATACAAAATGAATATTAGAAAATAAACCACCAATAACAGGTTGACAAACAAATTTTAATACCTCTATTGAAACGGTATTAGAACTAGTATTATCTAAAGATATTAAAAATATTTTATGAGTTAATTCATATTCTTTTAAAATTAAACATAATAATTATGCAATGTTATGGGCAATATGTGATTCATCAAAAATTCTACAAGTTATCAATCGTTTTTGGAGGATTTAAGAGTTATCGATTCAATGACAAGTCACACTCATATAAGAATAAGTTGCCAATGATCACTTCAAATATCGGAACATAAAGAAACCTTATTATTTAATTTATTAAATTCATCACTTAATTTTTTTTTTTGTTTTACTAATTTTTTAATTGTATGAGTAAGTGTAGTCATAGAAACACGTTTAACACAAGGATTAAGTGATTTATTATAAGAATCTTCAAATGTGCATTTAGATCCAAAACTAAAAGAAAAATATTCTACGGAAACAAATCTAGCTAATGATTCTAATAATTTATTATCAAAATATAAAAATAAATCGGAATCAGTAATACTACCGTTAAAAAATCTAGATAATTGTGCTTGAGAGCGGTCGAATCCATATTTCGTAAGGTGCTTCATTTTTACATGTCGTTTCAATGATCCATGGTCATCGCCGGCTTAGAATTTGTAGAAAGTATTGTAGTACTTATATTTTGCACCCAATTCTCCTGACGGAAGAGTAGCCTTCTCAATATATTTAGTAAAAATAAAAGATTTTAAAGGAATATTTTCTTGAACCTTAGAAGTAATTGCATCGGTACTTCCTTGTGTTTCAGGCATTAGAAGTTGTTGGGTCTCGATTTCATCATCGGTGGATTGAATTTGAATGTTGGAGTCCTCGTACGTTATTTCTTTTCCCCTCCGAGATCGAGATGATAAACCTCCACCATGACCTCTTTCCATTGTAGTCAAAAGTTGGAAATGAAAGTGCGTCGAAAACGTGTAGAGAATGTGAAATTGAGATTCGAGAATAAGAATAGAGAAGATGTACGTGGAAATAATGAAATGAACTCCCTATTTATAGAGTTTGGATCATAACGACCACTAAATCATAGTCATTGATAAAAAAAATGATCAAATAATCTTAACCATTAAAACACCTAAAAACTACAAAAAAAAAACCTCCAACGACTCCGAATTGTCAGCGGATTCAATGGGCAAAGCTCAAAATAAAAAAGTTACTGAACCGACGGGTCAAGGGGCAAACGACCCGTTGACCCAATTACGGTTCCAGGCCAAACTAGGCCCATGGCCAAGTCTAGTCCTCTCCACACTTGAGGCGCCTCCCATGTATGGGAGGGCCGGGAGGCGCCTCGATATAATTTTTTTTAAACATCAGTTTTAGTTTTTTTTTTTTTATTTTTTAAAAATTAATATTTTTTCATATAAATTCTAAATACATATAATATACCATGTTAACATTTAAAATTTTTTATCTTAAACACTATAACCCAAGAAGAAAACTTGAATCATAAGGGAAAAACCTTATTGACTTAAATCCACTACAACGCAACCCCTAAACTTGAAAATTTTAAACCCTAAATACTTATAATATACTCCATAAATATTTAAAAATTTTTATCTTGAAAGCTATAATCCAAGATGAAAGCTTGAACCCTAGAGTAAAAATCTTATTAGTTTAAACTCAATATAATCCAACTCCTAAATTTTAAAATCTTAAATCATAAATATATATAATATATCTAAAAAAATAAAAAAAAAAGAAACTGAAAAGTCGTAAGACGAGTGAAGGCGCCTCCAATACATTTGAGGCACCTTCACTCGCCCATTGGAGGTGCGTCCAGTTTTGTCATAGATGGGATGCGGAGCATAAGTCTCTAGCACAGGGGTTTGCTATGTTAAGTATTTTACCACGCAAACTCCACGCAAACCTTAACTATTATTTATGTTTGAATTTTTTTTATACTTAACATTATAACTCAACCAGTAAGTCCTAATAGCAAAATCTTAAACTGTGTAATCACGAGCTAAAAAAATAAAAAAAATAAATATACTTAGTCCGCACGAGATCCTTAACATAAATTTGAGGTATATAGATATGTACTATAAAATAATATTGGCTAACATTCTAGATAAAAATCATTTCGTATACATAATAATCTTTCATAATCATATAGAAATTATAATATCTTAATATTCTTTTTTTATTGACATCAATTATAATTAATTATTTTCAAGAATCGATTTGATCCTATAAATATTTTTTAGTGACTATAAAGATAAATTAATATGCATGAATAATCTATCAATCCAACATTCTTAAATCGATATTCTATTTAAAAAAATCATTCATTAATTTATTAAAATTGAAACTCAACTTATAAATATCTGAAAAATTAAAAACAAAACGTCATACTACTACTGCACCTTTATATAGAGGCAATATCTTAACCGTCACTGCTTCGCAACAGGCTAACACTACATATAGATCAACCATCATATTAGAAACACAAGGAATTGATTAACACAGCAAATTTATAAAATTAAGATTCATCGTCTTCACGGGAATCTTCTTCTCTACTTAGGCGCCCCTAAGACATAATCGAATTGATTAATACATAGCAAATTTATAAATTTGAGCAACATTGAATTTGACAAAGTTGGAAGAATTACTTTCTTATATAATGACTAATTTCGATTTTCATATTTATTCTCTTAGTACGGGACAATATAGAAAATTTATAAATTATTTTTAAATCTTCAATTACATTTTAAATTTTATCCTCAGGCCCTATGTCAGAAAAAGTTCATTTTCACTTATACATGTAAAGTTTCATTTGCTTCCGCTCCCTAATATATATTAATTTATTTGATTGCCCTAATTATTTTTAAGTACAAAAAGTCCAAAATGAGGTATAACTCCTCCTTAATTCATCATATAATTAAAATCTAATATATTTTCTATCAAATTGAGTTTCATCCTTTTTTCGAATACAGTAATAAGTATAATTATTTTTAAATTCGGTATATTTAAATTAAAATTTAGTATATTTTCTATCAAATTGAGCATAATTCTTTTTCTACCTAACCAATTGATTAGGAGTTCATATCAATTGATTAGCTTAGGATGAATTTATTAGACATATCCAATTTGATAGAAAATATACTAGATTTTAATTAAATGATACTGAATTTATAAAGAATTATACTTTATTTCAAGTTTTTTGCACATAAAAAAATTGAGGATAATTCGATAAATCTGTAGTTGAAATATATGCATGTAAGGAGTGAAAATAATTTTTTTCTAATGCAGAGATTGAAAAGAAAATTTAATTTGTATGTAAAGAGTTTAAGATAATTTTCTCATAGAAAAATGAGTCAGAATGATAGATTTTTATTTTTTTATTTTGATTTTTTTTTTCTTTCCGAATTCTTCTCCACTTAGGCAGGAAAGACGACTACATATGTATCAGGAATGTTAACTTGAATTGAGCTTTTGTTCAACGCCGCCGTACGTCAATGGCCGGCGCCGTTATTAGCTAGGCTGTGGGTGCGGGTGCAGCCTGATTTCCTGCTAATTCTTATGAAGGCTGCCGCAGAAACTGAAGCATTTCCTCCTCAAGGAGGCGCGATGCTGGCTCACGTTCGGAGTACCTCCATCCCCTTAATTCTCCCACGCCAACTCCATCGTCTCACTCGTGCGGACTTGGAGCGCATCTTCCGCCGCTTCCTCACATACCACCCGTCAATGAGCAAGTACGACTTTTTTATTCCATGATTTTTTTATGTCAATCATTTATTCGTGTTATTAATTTATCTTCTTTTTATTTTATATGATGTTGATCTAGTTTGAATGCTAATGATTCTGGTGTCGACGAGGATGAATCAGCAGGGGATGGAGAAGGCAGACAAACAACATGAAGACAAGAATCTTGTAGTATAGTTCGCAAAATTGACATGGGAAATAACATTTTTGGGAGTCCTATTTGTTGGTTTATTTGTTGTTGAAGTATGTGAGCATTGGGATGATTTTAGGCATGCAACTTAATGCAGTTTGAGTTATTCGTCAAATTAGATTATATTGTCAATGTTAAGAAGATCTAGACTCGATAAATATTTTGTGCATTATCCCTTTTATTAAATGTTTATATACTGTTCTCATTTGTCAAATTAGAGTGAGATGAAAGAAAAAACTATAGTTAATTTAATTTAAGAAATAACTTAATTGTTTTGGATATTGCCAGTATATATAGAGCCTATCTCAAATGATCATAACGACGTTTTAGTGAACCAAATAAAGTGATTAGTTTTGTACTTAGTAGTGAAAATTTCATTTGGAGCTTCTTTCAGAACCACTCAGGTTAATTAGAGATTTATTCTCCTGCTGCTAGTGATATAGCCTTTTGTTACGTTTCCATCATTGATCGAGCCAAAGTAAACACAATTTAAGAACTCTACTAGTAACAGCTTGTGATATCCTTTTGTTTCAGTTGCAAATTTGATTGCAAGAACATAGCAGCAACTCTTTACTTGTTTGGTAGTTGATCCTGGGCCAGCTTGTGTGTAGCCTGGCCCGACAGCCTGACGACCCGTCAGGAGGAGATAGATTTGCGAGCCCTAGGAGCCCGTTGAATATAAGGCCTATACAGGCGGATCGACTCATTTCCCCCGAACACAAAGAAACATTGGCCCTGACCAAGGCAAAGAGGGCCAGAAGCCCCGAAGGCCCCCGAGCCCAGGAAGTCCTAAGCAGGGAAGTTCCTAATCAGGAGAATCCCGAGTCGGAGAAGTTCCGACTCACAACATCCCTAAGCTTTAGCACTCCTGAGTCAGGGGAGTCTCAATTCAAAGTATCCTGAAGTTATAAGCGGATCTGCTCCCGCGCACCTCTCGGCTCGGTTTCTAGTCGGACGCGTAGCGGCCCACGCTCCCTGGTACAATCCGACTGATGGTCTAAATCCTCACCTACAAGTCGTAAGCGGGTATGCTCCCGCGCACTTCTCAGCTCGGGGCCCAGCTGAACGCGTGGTGGCCCACGCTCCTGGGGTCCTCCCGAGCCCGAGAAGTCTTCACTCAGAGTATCACCATATCATGAGATCCTCGAGTCAGGAGCACCCCGAGCTAGAAGAGTACTCGGTCATTGACCAGACTATCCCTGAGTCAGTTGAGTTCCGGCATACATCCCGAACCATGTTCACCACGCCTCAGGAAGCATATCTTGGCTCGAAAAGCCTTTCTTAACTCGGGAAGTCAAGTCGTCTAAGGTTATTGTCGTGGCCTATCAGAATAACCACTCCCGGGCACAGAACTAGCAGAAGAAGCATGGGGTCGGCGCAGGTCTGGTACCATTCGGCCCGAATCGCGAGTATTTCGTTGACGCCATGATCTCCCTGCCATACCCTAACCCTCCCGTATTACGACCACATACGTCTGTGTCAGACCGAGCGACACCTGACAATGCTCACCCTTAAGTTGACAGCGTCTCTTTCCTTATTCCGGTATGCGACACAATACCCTGTCACCCCTGGCTCTGCCTTACCCTGTCCTCGTATATGACAAAAAGGTGACAGACGGGACAGAAGCTGTCAGCTCTCCCGACTATATAAGCCTCTTCACTCCGCATCCCCTCGATACGCGCAATAGTATTTTCGCTACTATTCTATTGCCTTTGCTGCTCTTCCATCATCGGGGATTGACTTGACCGTCGGAGTGCTTTGCCAAGGACTTTTTCCGACGAGTTTTAACGATCTTTGCATTGCAGATTGAAGCTAATATCGGAGCCATCATCGTCGATGCGTGATCCTTGAAAGATCACGTGTTCTTGGGAGTCCACCTCGCTTCGCGAGGGGATAAGTAGCTTTTTCTCTTTTCTCATTATATTATTTATTGTGACATCTGTTTTTTTGGAATTTGTAATATAAGAAAAAGAAAAGAAAGAATGCCTGTAGTTGTCTGGTACATAGATTACTATTTTCTTCTCATGTGTTAGATGTTGCTACTTTGCATGAAATTCATAATGATCAACAAGTGCAAAGATGTTACTAATTTTATATATTAATATTTTCTTTTCTGAGGATGAAATGGTCAGTTAGAAGGAGAAGTGCCCATCTCTACTGTCACACCCCCAAAAACGCATGTTTACTTGAAAATTGAATAACATCTCTCCTATACGACGAGCAATATGGGACAATTATACATAACATACTCATCATAAAAGATGACTCAGCCATCATAACAGAAAATAAAACATCACCACGCAATTTATATTAACATAAAAGATAACAGGTGGCTCAACCACCTTAAACAGAAAAGAACTACAATCCAAGGAGAACACAAAAGTCTCTGATAACAACAAAATCCAATAACGAATAAAATACAACTCCAAGTACTGAAACAAATAACTAAACCAAATACGGAAGATTAACTCAACTCAACACTGGGGACTGACAACTGGATCCTCTCCTGGCTCCAAGAATTACGTCTACCTGCTATCTGAAATAAAAAGGGAAAGCAGGGGTGGTGAGTTCGGGCGGACTCTGCGGGTATATGAGTAGACAATAAGCATGACATAATAAAGGCACAATAAGTAAAGAATCAACAGGGTACAGTCCATAAGGAATATAAGATTTCCTAAACATGCATAGCATATATAAAACAACAAGATATAAAATCGAATAACAATTGATATAAAACAGAATATCAACTAAGCAGGTAAAAACAACGCGACAACGATAAATTCAACATATACATGCATGCCAATCAAGTGCAACAACCATAGCTCATATAAATGCATCAAATACAAGCAAATGTATAAAAAGAAATACGTATGCATATGATGCAATAACATGTGTCACCCCTGACGCCAGTCAAGCCGCCAACACATCCTATCTGTGTGACCGAGTGAGTAGGGCTGTGACAACTGTACGCACTCCAACAACGAATATCACAAAGGTGTGGTTGAGTGGACAGGATGCTGGGGAGCCAAACTACTCCAAATACCCCGATACATAGGGGGAGCCACCAACAGCTCTAATATTCCTCTAAAAAAACAACAGTGAGGGTGAGCCACCAACGATTCTAATATCCCCCTAAAAACAATAGTGAGGGTGTCACTGTTTGTATAACAGGACAGATGCTCGCACTCTAATATCTACCATGACAACAAGTGGTTGAGTGAATCGAGCAACAGTATGACTAACGATGACTTAACCAAATGTAAGCCAACGGTCGTTAGTATGCAACGTGCAAGTATGATGCATGCTATACGATGCACGAATAACCGGAGAAACAACGATGTAATAAAATCCAACGAGTATACGATGCATCAATACAACCAATCAGAAATCGCAAACCAACGATTATGCACCTACACTAATAGGTAGGATATTTCTAATGCCAAATAAACCTATTTGTGTAAAATGGACCTCTAAGTACTCGCGTACAAGCGGTACCTTACAGAACAAAAAACCAACAGGGATTGTACGGATACGAAGTTGGAATACTCAAAGATCAACGAAGAGTAAGTCTCAACGACGATGTTTAAATAATAAACGACAAAGAACAAGATCAAGCAACCTATCAGACATAATATAGTCATGCTTTTAAGATAAAGAAAACTACTCGAGTACAAAGGAGAAGTAACCGCCTTATAATTGTAGAACGTATACGAACAGAATCTCCCGCGATCAACTGACGAATCCAAAGTCAAGGTCCTATATAAAAGGCATAAGTTTAGCTATTATAATACACGATACTTAGCTAAACGAGCTACCTTAATTACTTAGGATTATCCTAAGTATTTCATTTCATTTAATTAAACATAACAGTAATGATTAATAAAAGATATAAGTTTAATCGAAACCATAACCATATATATATATATATATATATATATATATATATATATATATATTATATATATATATATATATATATATATATATATATAAACCTTTTATGTTTTTTTTTATATATATGCTGTTGCCCTTAATCAAAGTAAGTTCCCTTATTCCTTTTTATGTTGCCCACGACAACATCTCTTTTCTCTAACAGTTTGGTTCAACATCTGTTTTCTGAAAATTCCTTCAGAATTTAATGGCAACAAAGGACACCACCTGAACAGACTTGAATCACAACAATTCTAACAAGAACCATCGACGCATAGCAAGATCAAATCATTAACAGATAAACCTATACAAATCCCTAACCAAACCTTACCTACTGTGAAGTCTGTCCGGCAGGGATCAATAAGAGGAGAGAGCGGCCACCAACAACTCACTTGCACAAGGAGAATTTCTACTCAGACGCGTGAAGAAAACGAAGAAGAAATCACGCCAAGAGAGTGTCGCGAAATAGTGATGCCGCCGGCTGAAATCGCGTGAAGAAAAGCGGAAATAGGAGATGGGGAAGTCTCGGCAGAGGGCTCGTCGTCGGCGTCGAGGAGAGGCCACGGCGACATTCGGCTAGGGTGCTCGCTCGCGAGGAATCGCCTCTGGTCGAAGAAGTCGGCGCTTGCGTGCGTCGTCGAGAGAAAGGGAAGAGTTCGGGTGAGATTTTAGGGCACGGGCCGGGTTTTTAGGAGTTTTATAACTGATTTTGACAAATTTGCAAATAAGCCCAGCAGGTTTGGAAAATTACAACTAGGCCCTTTAAAATTTACAACTAAGCCTTTAAAATTTCGGTTTTCAACATCTACTATCGATCAGTTCAAAGATGTCAATATCATGATCCAAGTCTTAGGCTCACAGTTTCGCTGGTTTAGGTTCATTACCTAAACCATTTGGGGTAGGTGATCCTAAGGCAATAAATACCAACTTAAAGTGTTATGATGATAGTGAAAAGATTATGACTATGTAAAAAACTATTGATGAGCAACAACAATCAATATATAGATGAGTAACAACAAAAATTTGAAGCATTATTGCAATAGCTTGAACCGGTCATTCTTGGTTTCTCTTTCCAACCTCCATCAACCCACTCGATTTGATCTCCTCTAATATTTCTCTTACCTCCGATAATGACTATGCTATTTTTTTCAACTTTATCTTGGTAGAGTTTGGCTAATTATGTGATGTTGATTAATTGTATATCTTTGCGAAAAATATTTGACTTGTTAATATAAGTAAATATATTATATTTGATTACATTTAATTATTTTATTTGACATTCATATTTAATAGATAAAAAAATATTAATAATGCATTTTGATAAATATATATAACATTCTACGATACTTCTGAGGTGTCACCAAATATATAATATCTTTGGCGACGTAAGTTTTGCATTGTTAAATAATAATAAAAAATAACTACTCATCGCACTATAGAAAATATTTCGCTACGTGTGCAAAAAACACGTCCACCATTGGCAAAGTTCTACACAACGCATTGTCAAAGATCAAATTGACATTAACCTATGAGGCATCAGGGATTAGGGATGACAATTTCATCCGAATTTAATGGAGAATTTGATATCTGATCCGAATGGAGGAGGATATGGAGGGACTATCAATATCCGATATCCGACCCGAATACCCGATTAAATAAAAAATACATATATATATTAAAGATTTTTTCTCTAAAACATACTAATAATTTGTATTAATATTAGAAATAGATTATATATATGCTTAATCTATTTTTAAAATTATAGATATATATTTTTTTAACTTTAATATTAATTATAATGTACTTTTGTTCAATGATATAGTTGGATAGAAAGAAAAAAAATTATTAGTATACAGGATATTCGATCCTTTAATGGGTATGGGTATACCCGATGGATATCCGATACCCGATAGGTATGGGTAAGGAGGATATAGAATCTGATCCGAACCCGACCCATTGCCATCCCTATCATAGACACATTCTTGCATTACCAAAAATAAGCGACGTGGTTTCCTTAAATTTGGCGATGCTAGAACATGCCGTCAAATGTAAAAATTTTTTGTAGGGTGCTCCTTTGAAGCCATTACACCGGCCATTTCAGTACTTCTCTAGCTCAACTCAACGAAGAGAAGGAGAAATGAATTGATGGCTAATGTATAAGATGTTGTTAGTATGACGTTTGAGATTAAATCTTAGTGAGGTTAAATATCTACCCTCTCTTATTTCTAGTTATTATTCGCGCTAGTAGTCTTGATGATTTATCTCATCCATATTAATCGTACGATAAATTGACGGAGGTGTTGAGACAAGTGAATCATCCTTTTCGAACCAAAAGGAAAAAATGGTGAGAATTTATTATATTATATTATATATATATATATATATATATATATATATAAAAGAATACTAGGCTGTGGACAGCGCGCTGCAGACCCATGCGGACCCGTGCGGATCGGCCCTATGTGACTGATCAGGGACTTCTCTGATCGGTCACAGACTTCCCGAGCCTCAACACCAATGGCGAGTCCTCGACACCAACGGCGGCCTTCGGCCGCCGCATCCGAACAAAACTATAATTCGGAGGGGTGCGGTGAATCCTAGGAGGTACGGTGAACCCGTCGGGATAGGGGTGAACCCGTCGGGGACGTTCCCGAGCTTCCGGTGACCGTGATCGATCAGCCGTTGTCACGCATACGGTTCGCACATAGCAAATTATATATTTATATATATAATCGGAATCACGAAAAGGTCGAGGCTGAAGGTTGTGCGAAAAGGCAAGTGTTGATGGATTCCACCGGTTGAATGACTTAAGTAAACTCATTTAAATACAATATTTGTGCCTAAGATTAATTGAGATTAGAAAAATACTCACGAAGATCAATTGATTTGATCTATAAAAAATTTTCATCAATCACTAAAATATGTCGGAAAACAGTCAGAGATTCATACAAACGATAAATATTCTTAAAATTATCATATCATTAGGGAAAAAAAATATTTCACTCTTAAATGACATAGATTCTCCGTGAAAATTTCTCTGTACTCGCTTAGTAGTTACATCAATATGCAACCAAAAACCAACATGAAGTCATATAGAATTGAGCATCATTGGCCTCAGGAATATGATTAACACGTACGTATACTTGCGTATATAATTTACAAGGGTTAGTCTTTCTCTAATTACATTAGTTTTACAACATATGTTAACATTTACACAAATATTCTACAGTGAGAATCAGGTTTCTCAAAGGACTAAGATATATCAAATAGTATTTCTATCATATTTTTTGAAGAAGTCCTCTTCCTTGCAGTAGTGGAAAGCCACCTCGTAGACTTCTATAAGAAGTTTGGGGAATCGACTTGCAAAGTACGAATAAAATCCTTCAGGAACAGGTCCGAGAATTTCCTGGAAGTAATGTGAATTATTTAAAGGATTCATTTGAACTATCAGAAAATGATTCAGAATAATAATTTTAAAAAAGTATCACAGCAACACTGTTTTCTAAAGTCCAACGTAACACACACAACCAATGTTAACTACATTCAAGCATTGTGTATTTGAGAATCACCCTGCACAAAAGAAGAACAAAATTGTGCAGATCATCAAAGTTCTGCTAAGCATAACGCTTAGGTTTGTCATTGAATCAATGACCTTGTACCAACAATAAGGTTGAAAGTTCAAGAGAGGAGAAACTAAGTAGAATTATCTTCCTGACAACAGAAAGGTAATAATATCGACATGACTTGTGTGGAAACACACAAAGATGTTGATATATCTGCAATGAATGGATGCATTAAGCAATATAGAATGGTTGAAGGAATAAAAATTTACTGGAAATCAATAAATAATCCAAACTACTATATTGTAAATCAATAGGTATTGCCGAAACTGAGAGCCGCCAATAGATTGACGTTGTGTGGCAAATCAAAAGATACACTTATTTGTTGCTTTGTCAGATTTTTCATCTATCTTATCTTGAAAAAAAACCTGTTAGTTATTTTTAATTTCTTTTATGCAAAATATTTCATTAATTTTTCATGGAAGCTTATTTTCTTTTGATTATAAGTACACGTTACGTTTATATATTTTCCTTCTTTTTATTATGTGTAACATAGCTGAAACTATCAAAAATATATATGAATAGTCTGAACCATGATTTTGCTAATTAAGTCTATATTTAACAACAATGCCAATATAAGTTGTTTTATTTTATATATATATACACACACACAAATGTATGTGTACAAAGGGGGTTCATTAATTAAAAATCTGAAAAACTAGGAGAGCAGGATAAGCAAATGGTCTTTGTTATTTCATTTTAACAAATATAAAATTTTAATATGATAAGAGCAAATATTCAAATCTTTATGATATGAATGGATTAAAGACGTCATTCTTAAACAAATTGTATATTATATTGTTGGTTCAATCACTGACAATATTTTTTAACCTAAAAGAGACAAATAAAAAAGACTTCAAGCTAGAATGACCCATTAAAAGTGAAAGGAAGGCATGACAAGTTTTCTAAAAACTCGTACTCCGACCAACTACGTTTTTATGATAATTATGTAGAAGTAGAAGAGTAATGCAATTTCAAAGAGAATCACATAAATACATAACTGAAGAAAGTCATGACATATGTCAAATTGATTTCAAAATTGGAAGGACTTCGACGTAACAAACCTGGAGACGTTTGGGTAGTTCTCCATAATGGTTCAACTTGTTTCTTATTACTCGTAGAAGGTCTCGCATGCAATCAAATCGATATTTTCGATGATGACCTATGTCTGCTATTAATGCAGCGTCCAACTTGTCTTTCCATTTCCCACCAAATGCAGCTGATGCCCTATTTTTTAGTGCTTTGAGAAAATCTGATTCATTCTCTCTCTTCTCCAATTCAATTCTATCACTCAAATCTCGTAGGAATGAAAGTCGTGTCTCAGAATCCCAGAAAAGTGGATGGTGGAATACTTTCACTGCATTTGGCCTGTTCATATCAAATGATGCTATTATACAAAGCAATGAAAATGGAGAGAAATGACTACAGTACAAATTAATATTAAATAGATGCAATTAACAAAGCAATGTAATGGGAGAAAATGATTATAATGAAAATTAAAGAGTCAAAGAATTTCAGCTTACCTCATCTGCGGGTCAAAATGTAACAATTGACAAAGTAGATGTTTAGCCTCTGGTATATGATCGACCAAAAAGAGGTCCATGCTATTTTTCATAATGTTAGAATCCCTTTCAAAGTGTTCGCCAAATGGATGTTTGCCTTTGGTGATGCAAAAGAACAGAATACAACCCAAACTGAACAAATCCACAGCTCGCGTCTGACGTTCATTTTGTAGTTGCTCTGGAGCTTGCCAGCCTGAACTACCAGACCCTAGTTACGTCAATACAAACTTGTTCTTAGTCCACTCGAAACATTATACAAATTAAAGAGAATCTATATTGAATTGCATTCTGCACTCACCGGTGGCATTCCGACTCAAACAAGACATGTTTTCAAGCAGGCGTTTGCTAATGCCCATATCAGACAATTTGGCACTAAAATACCCATCATTGCTTATTAAGACATTTTGAGGTTTTAGATCCCGATGTATGATTCCAAGTTTATGAAGATGTGCAAGACCAGAAATTACATTTCTGTATGACAAAAAAGGAGTGCAGACAGATTACAAAATGACAATAAATAAATAAATAAATTCTTACAAATTTTGAAATCTATAATATCAAAATTTGAATAAAAAGAGCCGAGGGAACCTATGTAAATAACAATAACCATCCTAAAGTTATGCATGTGAAAAAGGCCTCCCACAATGTATATAACACATCAAAATCATTTGTCAAAGTTGTAAAAGTGTTTTGACAATGAGGATCTAAAGTGTTGGATTAACTGAAGAATTCAAATATAGGTGTGGCCTGGATTTGAACCAGATTCAATATTAAGCTGGTCAAAGTAATAAAATTTGTAATAATAGAGATTTTTCTGATAGTTTGCTGCTGGAATTTATTGATGCAGCTAGATTTAATGTATTTTTGGCTGTTGCAGTTGTTAAGAAGGAATACCGTGTTTGAACATCTGTCAAAATTCATTTCCATGCTTCCTTGCTGCAGCATCAAGTTCTGACCAGCCTAGGTTTTTCTTTCATAATAGAAGATATAAAGGTGCTAAAAGGTTCTTCACTATGAACAACCAAAGAGCCTGATTCAATCAAATGAGGCAAAACTCAGCTGCATGTTAGGTTATGTTTGAACTTTTGTGCATGCCCAGAATGTCCTAGTAAGTGCTAATTCACAACTCTTCAAGGTTCTCTAGCTATCTATGATCGAATAAGGGGAAAAAAAAATACTATATAGTATTTTTGTTGCAATAAATCAGGATGCACAGTTAAAGTGAAAGTATGTTTAAGAACAAGAAAGAAAATGGGGGACAGCAACAAACCGCCGACCTCATAAGTTTTAGAGCTGAGAGGAAGGAAGCCCATTGGCACTCCACAAAGAAAATTCCTTTCCAACATTTTTTCATCAAGCCTAACTGAAGTTTGCACTCGGTGAGAGTGTTTGAAGTTTGATTTTCCGAAGAAGACTCTGAGCACCATTGTATTAGATCACTTAGGCTGCAAGTACAGCGCTCCAATGAGATATAGACGAAATGCGCATCCTTTGCCTTCCCGTAGTACCGAACAATATTTGGATGCTGATCAGATGCCATAAGATTCTGAATCTCTGTAAAAGCCTATCATAATGCGCATAAGGATCCGTTTCACTGCGACTGGTCGGCTGTCACAAAGTCCTTCAAAGACAAATGTACCATTGCTCCCTCGGCCAATTTCAGTATTTGTAACAAAGAGGTTTCCAAGACAATACCATCACTACTATCATCAGGTTTTGTGTGGTTTTGTGAATGAATAA